>CM021774.1:1128308-1138652 GCA_011076525.1 Nettapus auritus
TTTTCTCCCCCTCCCTTTTATTTCAGGGGATATAAAATACCCAACAGCTATTTTATGCAACACAAGAAGCTACTTTTAAAGAGTGTATTTTTATTGTCTAGCCTACTCTTTTAACTTTCAGAAACACTCTTCGCACAAACAAAGCCCTAAGATTGATGATAATTAAATGACAAAATATGGCTTAGTAACCTGAGGTGTACATTTTCAGCCAGGACAGATACAGTTAATAGGAAGACTTTGTTGTAAGGAAAAAGAACGTGCATAATTCAACAGCTATGCCATTCCACGCACATATAATTAACAAGTCTTCAGCTCATTAGCAGGCTGTGTAAAATACATATAATATGCTGTGCAAAGCTGATTGAGAATAAAAAGCTTCTCATGCATTAGAATAATTGATTTAAATTGTTTTGAAAGAGTGGTATCAGTAGCGTTTAAGGCTATGATTCCCAAACCTACTGATGACTCCATCTCCTTCCAGTGGCCACTTTTACTCTCTTGGTTTTCAACAGATATCTTGCCATGCCAATTCTAGTATAATACATTTTATCAGGGACTGCTAAAATTCTACTGCAACACTGAAAGATGACTAGGACCAAGGGAGTACAAATGACTGCATCAGACAGTACCATGTAAACACTAATTCCCCAAAGGAAGGATGTACGCAGTATCACACTGCGTGCATATTTCAGTATCAATGTAGTAAGTGTATTTTTGAGGGACAATGCATTTAGCATACATACCATTATCTCTTTACTTGGCTATACATTAATTAGTAGATTGGACGATATCAGTGTTCTTTCTTCAGAAATGATAAATAGAGGGCAGTGCGTCATTGCACCTGATGATACCAGCACTTAGATCTAATGAGACCTTGAAATTACTAGTGTCCCTCAAGGGACAAAACAGTTACTCCTGAGCTGTAGTGACACCTCCTGGCAACAGCCCGAGAAGGTCTTTTCCCACAGAACTTTTTCTCCAGACGGTTCTTGAGGGTTTCAGCCAAAAGGCAACAAACATGGTGCTCTCTCCAACCTGGCTTCAAAGGCACATTGCTCAGAATACCAATCAGAATTTTCTGATTTATAAGCACTACTGACATTTTAGAAATCGAGAAGCTAAGACACAGGAATATCAGCCTCTAAGATCCCTAGATTTATTGTACCACACACTGGCCTTTCTTGAGCAGCTGGAAAAATAGCTGCAAAAGCTAATCAACTAGCAGCTTAATTCATACTATGAATCTTGCGAAGTCTTCTCTCACTTCTCTCTGAAACCCCGTCTGTTTGGTAAGAGCTTAGCTCTTTTGCCCTCCACAGATTTCTGTCAAATACAGTAAGCATTATTTTGGTAAGAATAATATAAACTAGGATAAAACACACACACACAACAAAAAGACTTAAACATAGTTATAGCCCAAACATTATAATACATAGGAAAAAACATTTTTCCCTGCTGTGGTGTAGTTAGCAAATTCAGTATAAGATGAAAATTCTATAAAAAGGATAGCAATTGTTTACATGCATCATAAAACACATTAAATACCACAATAGTAGAAGTGAAATAAATTATTTGTAATCTTTGCAGCAGCTCTGAGCAGGGGCTTACAGGCAGAGGGGCACCCACCAATTAAAGGAAGCACCCCACATTCAAAAATCCTACAGAACCTACCTCTTGAATACCTCAGTTCAGGTAAAAGTCAGACAGCAAGTTTGTTTGATAGATTAAGTTTAGCTTACTGAATAAAAACAAGTACACGTTCGATTTCTTTTAATCAGTAAACTGTTTTTTTTTTTTTTCCTACAATACAACCACTATCCAGCATTTTGAAGAACTTGATTGCTCTCATTATACATTTCTGTTATGTCTTTTTTGCTGCCTTTATACAGTACCATTTTCTTTATACTTAACTAAGAGAAGAAAGCTGAATTTTCATCTGTTTTCTTTTGTATCCTTCTCCTCCCCCAGCCTCTTCAGAGGTAATTTTGATATTTTTTTTAAGTACTTTGCATACATTGCAAAGCAATCAAGAAAATTCATTTGACAAACTGGATTATAGACTGTCTGCCAGGAATTAAAGTGGTAACAGCTTTTTCAATGATTTCTCAATGACTATGTCTTTTAAATGCTCACAGAACACTGAAATAACAAATCCATAAGAAGTAATTTACATTTACAATTTAAATAAAGGAACTCCCCCCGACCCCCCCCCAAAAAAAATATTTACTTCCTCTTTTCACATACAAAATTAAGTTGTAAAACTTTTTTTTCTTAAACAATTGAAAGCCTGACAAGGCAAATCCCCATTTGGTGATTAATCACAATCTTCAAAAACTCCATGCTCCCAGAAAATGAGCTAAGCCATGCATGTGATCATTTCTACAAGGTAAAATAGTTACAGAACAGTGTTACTTCTCAACTTGTAGTGCTTTAAGATTTAACTGCATTTTTTCTTCACTCCATCTTGTTCCCATGCAGATATATGCTTACACATACACCAATCTCTTTCACTCTCTGCATCTATTCATCAGCATATATCTCTTCCAATTGCGAGTAAAGCAGTCATTGTACATTGCGTAGCTATTGAAATCTTTGATACCAACATTATCACATATTTTCTCACTCTTGCCCACACACTTGTAGACCTGCTAGTTGTATACCCACAGATGTAATTCCTTTTCAGCACATAGTCCCTTCCTCCAAGGCATTCACAGGTATACTGCATACAAAAGTACTTTGTGGGAATTCTTGAACTACTGCGTATGCAGGAGGCCTGGCAGCAGAGTACTCTGTTTGTGTTAACTCACCTTGTTTTTCTAATTAACTAACTTCAGTATCAATGCAGTGCTGTGCAGGCACAAACTAGTAGGCCTGGCCATCTGCACAGTATAAAATATTCAGGACTATCTGTGGGGTATCAGAGGTAGGATGGGTGCCTATCGAAGGTTGCCCAACATCAGCAGTTACAGGAGGCTTTTGTAAGTATAGCTTAATATAGCTTTGCAAAAGTGTCATTATGCCAAAATTTTACATGGGGGAAGAAAAATCTTTTTTTTTTTTTTTTTTTTTCCCCCCCAAATAAATGCTTCATTAGCATCACAAAGTTTACTAAATACAGTTTGCTAAGAGAAAATGAGAATGTTTTAACATGGACAAAAAATGCCTGAGAAAATCTGAGACATTCCTATTTAGTGGAGAATCTTGGCATTTCAAAATGTTGTCATTGTTATCAACATGCCCTAATGAAATACATTTTTCACAAGGAAAAAGAGAAGCTAGTCTACTTTATAAGCATAGGAAATTCTCTGTAGAGATTTACAGTTTAACAGCTGTATTCCCTGGACATTTAGCACATGCTCAATGTATTTTATCTTGCATGTTCAAGGACATAGCAATTTTTTTTGGTGGGGATCCAACACAGCTTTGGTTACCTAGGCAAGTAGCAGGTAAGACTTCTCATAACTTGAAGCAGTTTGCAGAAAAAATGGGTTTTTGTTAGCTTTTAAATGGGAGTGAAAGTTGACTCACGACCAGAATACAATAGGAGTAAAGAGGCTATACAGCAAACAAATGAGATAGTGTGGGAAATAAAAGTGAGAGTAATAAAGAAACACTGAGGTCGGTGACCTATATAGGAAGTGGGAATAGGGATTGTGAGCCTCTTAGGAAAGATCAGCGATCAGGCAAGATGCTGGGAGAAACAGTCTTGGAATGGAAAAATGAAAGGGGGATGGATGGCAGGGGTGAGCAGTGGAAAAGTCCTGAACAAGAACCCAGGTCATCTTTATATGGGGCACTGGAGACAAAATATGTGTTGCAAATAAAGTGCCCTGTTGCCAGGACATGAATCTCAATGAGTGGATTGGAATGTTCTTTCGGATCTGAATGAGATCCAAGATTGCTGGGATAAAGAGCAGTGTGCCAGCAGATCTTGCAAAGTATTTGCCACCTTCTCTACTAACAAAGTTCAAGAAGAAGCAGCTATTTTCCTTAACAGTTCAGTATTTCTGGTGAAAAACACTTGCCTGGGGATTCAAGGGTTCAAATCCTGCTTGGAGACCAAGGAAAAAGACAAAAATCCCTCCCTCCACCTTTTTATTTTTTATTTTATTTATTTATTTATTTATTTTTTTCCAAACAGACAATGAAATTAATAACACAAAGGAACATAAAGGCAATATTTAAAAATAAATACATAGTAGTGCTATACATTCACACACTGGAATTGACAAGCCTGCTGGTAGTTTCAGCCTGCTTACTTTTGTCTAAACAAAATAAAGTGAGTTTATATATAATCCCCAACTTTTGCTTTTCTAGTAAAAGCTGTAATATTTGCAGTGCAGAAGACAGAAGACTGAAGGAAGATTCCACTGATAAATGCAATCCAAAGTTGCTTGAGAGAACCCAATCTAATCCTGTATTTTCATACTTCTACCTGCTGCAAGGTACCCACCTATAGGCATAGTACCTACATATCATCATTGCACACAGAGTACCTACACAGCATCAGAGATACTGCTTTTCTGAAAATTCATTCTGTAGCTGTGAAGCACAATAAGAACATAGATTTTACTAATAACACTTCTGATTTAATAGCAAGGTAAGAATAGTAGTCAGTAAATGGCAGGAAGGAAGGATTGACGTGCAGAACAGGATGAGCAATTCACAAGAATTTTGGGGCAGAAAAATTGTCATAGTGCAATTTCAGTTTCAGCTGGCTATTGTCTAGAAAAGATAAGTTCAAGTTTTAAAGTTTTGGATGCTTGAATCTGTGGTTGTATAAAAAGTAAAAAATCTCAGGATATGAAACAGTAAGAGAAATTACTTAATGAGGCTTTGCATTATAAACCCACATTCTCATGCTAATTATTTGTGTAATTTTTCATTGTTTGCTGAAATATCCCATATTGATCTTTTGCTTTGCAAAACAGTGTTTTTCCCTTCCTTTCAAAGGTGATTTTTCTTTTTAATTCTGCAGCCTTAGACAGGTTCATTCACCTGTTCTTTTAATTATGGGAAAGTGAAAAAAGTATTACTTGCTCAAAATGGTGGAAGCAGAAGTGGATCTCCTCGCTTCAACCCCAATTCCAAAATACTGCACTTTATGATCTGACATTTTCAGGTTGGCTAGGTCTGACTCAATCCCGTGCACTTTCATTATATGTGAAGAACTCACTCTCTTTCCTTACTCCCCTCCCACCCCCCCCCAAAATACACATAAATGAGGCTGAAACACTTAAAATATATTTTGTATCTTGAGCTAATATTGAAACTACAACAATATTATGCATGATAAACTAGCAAGAAGCTACCACCCATGAAGAAAATTCAGGGTGGGACTGCTCCTTTCTTGAACAGCTGTAATAAAACAGAACTCTGTACTTGAGGTTCTCACAAAAAGCTTCTATTACACTTCTTGGACAAAACTAAGCTCTGTAGAAGGGAATAGATCAAGAAAAACTTCTGTGCCTTGGAAGGCTAGCAAGGAAAAGAGACACAGGCCTTTAATTTGAGAAGATGGTTTTTTGTTCTAGAAACGAATAGACTGCATCTGCAGTATGTCAGTCAAATTTTTAACAAAGAAAATTAGGATCACATACATCGCTTACATGAGCTGTGCAATGGTTCTGCTCTCCCACAGACAGATAATTCAAATTCCTTAAGCACCAGTTCTGCTGGCTTTCAAGACCATGGATGGATCACCCTGCTCCATGGAAACATTGTATCTTCGGAGAGGTGAGTTCACATGTAGTGTTAGAGGCAGGAAAATTGAAGTTCAAAACCAGCACTGAAGTTAGACACGTGCTACAGCTGGAGAAAGAAAATGCATGCTGCTACACTGTCATGACTAGCTCTGAAGTGGGAGAAGTTGTAGGTGTAAAGAGATCTTACAGCTGGTGAGCAAACCGAACAGCTGGACTGGAAAAAATTGGCTAGACTACAGGATACAGAAGTGGTATATCAGTGGGAGAAGTTAAGGATTAATGAATCTGAAATATTTTTGAAAACTGAGGGAAGATGATCAAAACCAGAAGTGGCAGACTAAAGAAAGGCAAAAGTTGACTTTGTAATGGGAATTACAACCTAACCGAACATGCAGGGTGGCTTCAGTGGAAACTAAGCTCACTGAAAAAGGTCAGAGAGATGGAAAGGTGAACTCTCATTAGTGAAAAAAGTTAAGAATAAGTACGTGAAGCTTCTTAAAAATACTACTGTAAAACTGATAGGAACTCCTCCTACTTAAGAAAGAACTCAAAAGCCTCTCTTACAAGCAGAGATCTTTCCCACTCAAGCTAAAGGAACAGTCCCTAAGCTAACGGCACTGTGATCACTTACTGTATTTGCAGGCCTGCCACAAGAGCAGAACACACTGAGAAATACAATGCCCAAAAAACTCATCTTAAACATCTGAATTGTATGATAAAGTCAAGTGATCTTCAGCCTACAAGGGAGGAAATATGTGTTTTATATCATCAGGAAGAAAAAACAAAAACACCTCCATAGTTCTCTCATAGAACATTTGTTTCTAGCTCTAAAACAGTCAGATGTCAGCCTTCAGAAACAGTGCACCTTTCTCCCCTCTTCTCTTACTTTTATTTATAATTTTCAAGATTTGTCTGGTTTTCTAGACACCATTTACATTAGTTCACTACTAAATTACCCACATCAGAGTTTGAGACGCAGATTTTTCTCCGTTAAAACTTCACTCCCCTTGTATCAGACATCCTTACTGCCTGCTTTCTGCCCTGGAAGAGAGATGGGCATTAAGCACTTCCTTGGAGATCAGCAATACTTGATTACTTCTGATCCAGCCTAGAACTCTTTTTATGACCAGCAGTTCCTGCAGAGGGAGACTGTTGCAGTTCCCACCTCGTTCAGTCCCATGGCAATTCAGTCAAGGAGAATCATGCGAAGTAGCTGGGACAACCAGTGTAACTGCTGTGTGGTACAGGGAATCTCACAAACCAACTGATACCCTGGTACACCTCCTCCAGCCCTGGAGAAGAGACCCTGGCTTTTATAACAGGGTCTCCTGCATTTTGAATACACTTAGGTTTGAATTAATCTAAAAATACAGTGCCACAGCAGGAATTAAGCCTCAAGATAAAGTACTGAGATATAGTAGTTAAAAATAAATTTAAAACAGTTGCAAGGAGCAGCAGAGTTCAGTGAGAAATTGCCGGTAAGTATCCTCAGTAAACAAGCGAAGACATCGTCTTCCTTCTCTGTCTGTGTCTGCAAAGCAACCACCTCGTTTTATCCGCAGTGGTGCAGCCTATCAGCCTTTGGGCCTGATGGATGTCGACCTACAGTGGGCATGGTCAGCAAGCAGATGACATGGGCATTGCTGCTGTCTGCCTGGCCCGCCACCTGTGCCACGCAGCCAAGGGGACTGGACAGAATGGGAAGTGAAACTGAACTCAACACCCCCCAGGTTCCAAAACCTCCAATTTTTGGAAACTGACAGACCACACCGTGCAGTGCCAATAGTAGTTATGAACCAAGGCATTCAAAAGTTGTAAGTTGGCTTGGACCCATCAACATAGCCTGTTTCCACTGAGAATGAAATAGCCTTAGAAGAACAGCAGACATTAGAAATAGAAAAATGAGTAGAAGCCCATAGAGAATGAAATAGCATTAGAAGAACAGTAGCCATTATACATCATAGTTAAGAGTGAATTATTAAAGATAACATTTATCTAAAAGGCACAGACCAAGAAATATTTATTCTTAGCATCCTGATGTGTTAAGATGAGCAATATTTATGTAAGATATCCATCAAAATTTGCATATCTCTCTTTTTAACCTTTGAAAATTTGAGCTCTCTGCCTTATAAGACAATTGGCAAGCCTAACCTTCCCTGGCATGTTACCTGCCCTTAACTCTTCCAAGATCCAACAGCCTGCTCCCAGCCCCCTCGTGCAGCTTCCCCCACTTCCCAGCAGAATGTTCCCTAACCTGAGCCCACCGAGGTGTTTAAACACAATCTCACAAGACAGAAGTAGACCAACAAAAGATCTGGAGCTAGCAAATAATTAATTTCAGAACAATGCCTTTTTTATTTATTTCTGGTTTTGCAGTCAAGCCATAATCAGAAAACATGCGAGTAACAGTACACAAATAACTCCCTATTTTGGGGTCCTGAGAAATTTCAGCAATTGCTGGTGGCATAATGACTGTTTGTAATTCATTAGATTCTGTTTAAAAATGCAAAGCACACCATGACTAAAACAATGTTCTCTTCATCTTAACAAAGACTACTACTCTTCATGCTCTTCTGACAGAAGCATGTTTAAAAATATGTATTTTTTTTTTCTACAGTATAATGTTTACAATGGTATGCCCATATTTGAATTAAATTAACTGTATTAACATCATACTTCAAGCAAGACCATGCTCTGCTTATTATGCCAAAGAGCTTCAAAATCTTTACAGTATATTTATTGCATTTATATCTTCTTCATAAACTTACTGATCTTGTTTATATAATTTTGCAAATTACAAGATGCGTAAGATAACTATCTAAATGAACTAAAAATTGTGCCATGGACAGATCCTTCATAGATTTGCAATTTTTAGCTGTCAATCTTCCTACATCTGCTAGATAACAAAACAACCGTTCTTTTCTTCATGCAGACGAGCAAATTCAATAAACATTGGTGAGGGTTCTTTACCAAAAGAAAGAACTCTCTAGTTCTCCACAGTCTATTAAACCTTTTCTTAAACACATCTAAACTCCTTTTGTTTTTCTCAGGAAAGGAAAAAATATATATATGCCATAGGAATCGTGTGTATTCAAGCACCATTTTAAAAAACAAAACAAAACAACAACAACAACAAAAAAAAACAAAACAAAACAAAAGAACAACAACAACAACAACTGGTTTTGCTGACTGCTAAATATTTTGGCAAAGAGAAAAAAATCATGACTAAGGAAGCAGGGTGGGAGATGCCTTAAAAGAGACCCATGGACTTGCAACTCACATCTTATAACTGAGGAACACACAATGGGAGAAACTAGAATGATCATTAAATGTAACCAAGCTTTTGTATTTCCCTTTCTCTCTTAAACGAGACCTGCCTGAAACGGACCAAGTTCTTTAAACATTTGAAAGAGAACACAAACAGTAAAAGGATCGATGTTGAATGAATCCTATACATCCAAAGTTGGGAAATGAATAAGGGCACTGCTTGTATTTGCCCCCCCCCCCCCCCCCCCTCTTTTTCCTTAAGATGAGAGCAGAAACTGAACTGTAGCTACAAATGCTGCTAATGATTGGATCAGAGACCAACATCTACGGCGACAGACAAGAAGAGGAATTTAATCAATAGAAAATCAATGTGAAAAGGGCAATAAAATCAGAAAACGAAAACAAATTGCTACAACAGCAGAAAAGGAATAAACGGCTATATTGATGACAAATAAAGTAAACATTTTATTCCTGTAAAAAGCTTGTATCCCGCCTCAGAAATCACTTCAAGCCTTCCTCCTCCTTCAGAGAAATTATATAGCACTTTCCGTACCCACACCACCAGCTCCATGCCACGGATTTCCCCTTTCCAATCGAACTCCGAGTTAGACAGAGGGGTGCCCGGGCTGCTCCTCCCAGGGACCACCGCCTCCGTGCTCCGGCATGCCACCCTCCTCCGCCAGCCCCCCGGGGCCCCCCAGAGCCCCGAGCACGCCCGGTCCGGCGGGGCGGCTGCTCCTACGGCCGGGCAGCGATCGCTGCGCACAGGCGGGGAAGGGCCGCGGGGTCCCCCCGCGCTCAAGACGGCCGCTGCCGGGCGCACGGCTGGGGCCAGGGCCGGGGCGCAGCGCCCAGGGCGGCGGGGCAGGGCCCGGGGAGGGCCCCGGCGGGCGGCGAGGACTCGCCCCAGGGAGCTCGGCTCCGCACCCGCCGGCCGCGGGGGCCAAGGGGCTGGCGGCGGCTGCGGAGCCCCCAGGGACAGGCGGGACGGGGATGCCCGCCCGGGGAGCTAACAGCGAGGGCAGCGTCCCCGCGCCCCGCCGAGCCTCCGGCTGCGGGGACAGCTGGAAAGTGACAGCGCCCGCAGGCACCGCACCGGCCCCGCGCCGCCAGCACCGGGGACGGACGCGCGCCCCCCGGCTCCCCCCGGCCCAGCTACCCCCCCCCCCTCCCATCCCCAGCGGCAAACAATGGGCGGGGGGCGCGGCTCTCCCCGCGCAGCGCCCGGCACCCCGGCGGCGCCAACTCCGCAGCGGCAGCAGCGGGATGGCGTTGAGATCGAGGATGCGGCGGCGGCGGCAGAGGCGGCGGCAGGACTTACGGGGGCTGCGGCGGGGCAGAGCGCGGCTCCGGGCGCAACCGGCGGCGCGGC
>CM021774.1:1139052-1321274 GCA_011076525.1 Nettapus auritus
TCAGCACCGGAGGTGGTTAGCTCCAGATCTGAACCTCGAAGTGTACATTTCAGCGCGCTTTTTGCAGCTTGTTTTATCTGTAGTCTATGTTACAATGTCATGTTTCAGGGTTGAAACACGATGCCGGGTCTGAACCTCTTTGTTTCGCTGTCTTTTCAACCAGAGACAAACAAACAGCCCCCAACTAAAATGATCTGGGGCGTCCAAACCTGAGTTCACAATCTGGATACTTTCTTTGGAAATAAATGGAAACTAAAGCATACTGAAGATAAAGTATTTTGCAGCTTACCTTCCTCAGTCATAACCCTTCAGGAAATATTCACACCCTTCTCTGGGCACACATGCCTTACAAATGGGATTGCTAGAGGGAAGCGATACCTGTGCAGGGTCGAGGATGCTGATACACCCTGTATTTTTTTCTCCCGAAGTTCTCTAGTGCCAGCCAGGTACTCTTCAGACTGCAGCACTAAGCAGGGGGACCAACTTGCTGATGCCTCCTCCAGTCTGCTCTCCTCCCTCTTCCATCAGCGGACCTGAAGGACAGGCAGTCTCACAGCCCTCCGTGCTCCCTTTGGGTGTTCTTTCTGTTAGAAATACACGTGCTTGTTCAGCCCGACACTCTGTTATTACTGGCAGTGGCTGATTTGCTCCACAACGGTTGCTGCTTTAATTTTTCTGTGTGGCATTTTGCAAGTTTTCCGACCTCATTTCTCCCTACTCTTGCAGCTCTCGGGTCCCTGTTCTGCCCCTGGCTTTGGGAGGCTTGCCACTGCTTTGCAACATTTTCCTGTTAGTGCCACCATGAAGGAGGCCAGCCTGAAGGCCAGAGCCTCGATGAGGCTGCTCTGCTTCATGATGGGGGGGGCCCCCCCCCGGCGGCACGGGGCATGCAGGGTGAAGGCTGGATGGAGCCCTGCTGGCTTAGTCATGCCTGACCCCTCTTTGCAGAAGGCTCTGAGGACACTGAGAAGATACCTTTTGCTGAGGTTCCCATATGGCAACAAATCATTCACGTTTCACTGCAGCGTGCCACTGTCTGCCTGCTGTCTGAACAGGGCATTTCAGTAGACGCAGTAGTGCCCCTTCACATTTCTGATTACATTTCTGTCTGCTTGTATGTGCTAGAGCCGGGTCAGCTTCTGTATTTGTATTCTACAGTCCCCTTTGTGGAATTACACTGTGTCTCCATGGGGCAGAAATCTCTTTTTATGGTCTATCATTATACTCCTTGCACTTCCCTTACCATCCCATAAATGATCTCAATTGAACATTCATTAATGGAAAACAGAATGCTCCCCCCCTCCTGCTTCTTCTTAATAATGTCTCTGTTTCAAGTTGTGAGCATGTGTCCGTCTTATAATATCAGTAATTAAATTGCCTGGGATTACTGCTTAGTTTCCTTTAAACAAAATTGTACATAAAAGATGGAGCTGTTTTTGTTTTTTTTTTTTTTTTTTTTTTTTTTCCTATGCAGTAAGTTAAAAAAAAAAAAAATGCACTTTCACTTATCCTCAAATACTTGCAGTTCTTCTAAATTATCATTGCTGAATAGTTTTGGTTGAGTATTTTCAGGATAAGATTCACAAAGATGCCAGAGTGGTTTTCACTGATCTTTCTTCTTCCAGTGTCTCAAAGGCCAGGGAAATTACAAAACATGTATGACAACCAGGTCAATTTATGTTCCCTGCCCAAGTGATTTCCAATTCACATTGTTGATCTACCAAATGGTAGGGTTTTGAGGGTGTAAGAAGAGAGAAGAGAATGTTATTTTCCTGTCAATACTATTCCACTGTGTACAAATAACATTAACTGGAGCAGGAATTAGATCAGATTCTTCTGTCTTAGGTGAGAACCAGGAGACTTGAGTCTTCTGCTCCTACTTCTCCATCAGCATTTATTTCCTAATGGAGTTGAAGAGGACTACAGCAAGAGCAACTGAAGGAGCCGTGCTTTGAAGCCTCATGGCCGACTCTCATCTAGGATATGGGAAGTGGATGCAAATCACTGACAACAAAGTGCATGGAGCATTGGGCGTCAGCATGCTGAGCTGCTGGATAACACAGGGCTAACACAGCACTGACTGAATTTCATCCTCCATTTCTTTCATTTTTCTTCCAATACCTGAAAATAAGATATTGAAGTGCCAATCAAATGGAACGTCTTGTTCAGCGTGGAATAATGTTCTGGGACCTCTAGTACCAACAAGAAAACCTCCAAAAGAATTATTTGACCTGTAAAACACCAACACCAAAAAGCTGCTCATCTGCATGTGAAACATCCACCAGCTGGTAGTAAGGAGTGGTGCTTGCTCCTTGACATATGGCCATGAATAAACAGCATCATAGCCTGTTATCTACCTGTCCTGCTAGGTGCTGTGCCAGGTTTTCTAGAGGCTTGGCTCTCGCTAAAATACTTTAAGAACTGGCTGTTGTTAAAAGTTGTATCTCCTGTTCCAAGGAACTTCTTGTAGTGTAATTCAAGTGAATTCAGCTCAGATATGAATGACTTCTGTGGGTACAGGCTTCTGTTCAAGTCACAGCTGCAGAGACTTTGATGCTAGTTCCTGTTTCTTGACTGCACTCACCAACCGCATTTCTATGCAATGTGTAGAAACCAAGATTACTTGCCACCTCATGACATTGCTGAATGCTTTCACCTTTTGTGGTGGTTTCTCATGGTTTCTTAGGGTTTGGATTGTTCTTAGGTTTTTGTTTGTTTGTTTTTCCTACTTAGAAATCCCTGTAGCTTGATGTCATAGCACTGCATCGCTTTCCCCTTGCCCCTTCCATTTCCTAAAGTAAAACAATAATCTGCTCTAATCTTAACATCTGGAAGGTGCCTCATCCAGTTAATACTAAGTTCAGTTTAAACTAGAATACTTCTTGAAGAGAATATATGTCCATGATTACTCATTTTGGGAGGTAATTACCACAGGATGAAGAAAACTTTGTCAAGTGACTGTAGGGCTTGTATAATTTAACATGACGTTGCCATTCCTGAATGCTAGCAAAACAAGCAAGAGTCCCCTGGCAGCTAATCACGAGTAACGTTTTTCAGCATTGAGTGGTTCTGAGTAATACCAATCTCTAGCTGACCAAAGCCTTTGTCACCACCATTTTGAAGCAGATCCACGCTGTGCTTGTTGCAGAAGACAGAAGAGCAATGGCTCTTCTTTCAGGATATGCCAGTTACTTCTGCAATTGCTTTATTAGGGCTGCTGGAACAGTGGCTGACCCCTTTCATACTGGGGTGCTGTTGTCCTCCCTCTCTCAGTTGGGAGTATTTTGGAGGGTACTTGGTGAGCAAATTGCTCTTTTCCATGCTACACTGGTGCTCAGCAAGATACTCCTGCCTGTCAGCTGTTACAGAATCCAAGAGATAACACTGCTTGTTTCACAGATTTCTTATTAACAGCTTGTTTTTGTTTACTGGATGCAGAGTACACTTACTGGATATCACTGGCTTACAGCTACATCTCTCCAGTGCAATATTTGTAATATTATCAATATTTCTGGGGCTCATATTGCAGCTGGTCCCATGACTCTAGCTGTAATTGAATTGGTTGGTGATCTAATAGTTCAATTGCAAATATAGCAGCCTTTTTTTCCTACAGAGCATTTAAATCAAGAGTTCATGAAGCACTTAAGGTCTTATGGCGAATATTGGCTTGCTCCCTGGAATTCTCAATAGTCTCAGCATTCTGTAGGTGCTGCTCCTTTTTTTTTTTTTTTTTTTTTTTTTATATTTTTTTTTGCCATTGAACATGAAGTGTTGTTATTTTTTGCTTTTCTTTCTCTCTACTGCAAATACTACACTTCAGGCTTTCAGTCGCTGTCCCTGTCCTGTTACCTGAATTTCTTTGCATGGCACCGTGTGTATGTATACAGACAGAGACTATATATGGAAGAGTCATCTCCTGCATATATATGTATGTACATTTGCACTGGTTGTTGTTTTTGATGTGATCTTGTTCCTGGAAAGTTTAGCTGCCTTTCATTTTGTAATGCTTTAGAACCCATTTATTCCTCTTAATAACAATCCAAAACAATCGAATCCTCCTCTACTTTAAGTAGGAATCATGTCTCACAGATTATCTAAACTCCAAGCAGAAAAGTTTAGTATCTCCTTACTTTGAAGGAGGGATGGCAGAATTCTTAGGCCTTTAATTTGACTACCTACTCCCTCATTACTTGTACTTCTTGCTATCAGGAAATCAATGCTCACTCTCTCTTGCACATTTTAGGTACCATAGCCATTTCAGTGTCTCAGATATCACCGAATCACAGAATGGCTGAGGTTAGAAGGCACCTCTGGAGGCCACCTGGTCCAGGCCCCTGCTCAAGCTGGACCACCCCAAGCAGGCTGCCCAGGACCATGTCTTTTGACTGTCTCCAAGGATGAAGACTCCAGAACCTCTCTGGGCAACCTGTGCCAATGCTTGGTTACCCCACAGTGACTTTGCATCTGCAAGTCTTAAAGCACGTCTTTAAGGCAGCTCTTCAGATTATTTATATTATCCTATGTCATCATCCTGACTCATTGTTAGTGTTCTCCTAGTATTTGGCTCATCCATAAGTTTTAGTGGTAGATATTTCATACGTACATCTGGACCTTTACAGAAAAGATAGAGGCTTCCCCTTTAATCCTACAGAAACTCAGTGACAGCACCCTCATTTAATAATGCATTTTCATTGACACTTCTACATATTTTTTTTTCTTCCAATCATATTTTTCTCCAGTGCAGTCTGCTTTAACAACATAATTTTTGGGTTTGTCCTGTTTCAGCATACTACAAATTTCAGGTAAAAAATAGGATCACCTGATTTAGGGCAAACTGGCTTTTGAATAGAAAACGATCTGCATTTTTCTCCCAAACAAATTAACACCTAAAATCCTATTTTTTTTTTCTGCTCTATTTCCAGCTGTCTATACATTTAAATGTCCTTAATGTTAAACATACCGATATTGTTTTTCTATTAACTTTGTATCTCTCAGATTATACTCTGATTTTAGTGTTCTTGTCACACAGATCATTAGATATGTTCCAGTAACTGAATTCAGTTTTACCCCCTTTTACTGAGAATTAGAGTGTACATGTGCAAACAGCATGATCTGCTACACTAACCTGACATTTTAAAACAATCACAGGCAAAATAACTATTTTTTTGTTTTAGTTATTCATATTATTATTATTGAATGGTTCCTGAAAGTATATACCTTGCAGAGTAAAACAAATTAGGAAAAGATTATAATGTATAGTGTATTATATACAGGGTATTATCATAACTTGGAGAGCCTGAATGTGAGCTCTGGTTTCTGTACAGCCTTTGCATCCATGAAAACACTTCCTGCTGGCAGACACACCAATATTTTTTCACAATCTTTCAAAATCTGTCACAGTCCAGCTGCTGTAAATGTGACTTGTACTTCAAAAAAAGTGCATCACAAGGTTGTCCCCTTTCAGAAAGGGGGTGATTCAGTTGCTGGGTGCATTTCTACCATGAGCAAAGAATGCTATCTGGCAAGAAAGAGTAAAGGTAGAAAATGAAGTCTGTAGAAGAAAAAAGCCAGACAGACCAAAAAGGAATTGTATTCTTCATGCAAGAGAACACAATGTATTATGTGTTACTCTTCCATGTGTTCTGTTAGAGATATGCAAGTATACTAGAGCAACCAACACTTTTGATAATTTCATAAAGCTTGTATGTTAAATCATTAAACTAATGATCATTTAGTTTATCTGAATTGGTGAGTAGCATTTTTTCCTGTTCTTTCAAGCAATAGTTAATAAAATATTAATAAACAACTCATAAATGGTTAAACATGCTTAATGATTGAACTTTTACACAGTTTCTTTCTTGGTTTCTAATATAGGTAGAGAAAGAAGATTTCTTTAAAGTAAACGCTACTCTTGGAACACATGATTGCATGTGGCTTTTGCACAAAACCAAATGCAATTATATCAAGAATTAGACTGCATAGCATAGTTTATATTCCCACTTCCTCACCTTTAACCCATCTAAGTGGGCAATAGGGTTTTCTTTCTTGCTATATATATCATTGTATGTAAAAACACTTCCCTGAAATGCTGGACAATTACATTCAATTACCTGTAACGTTGTATTTCCAAATTATGAAGGAATACTGTGATTTGCTAGTTTTTCATGCCAGAATTTTTAAATAAAATCAAAAGTGACCAGTAACAGATTTAAAATCATTTGCAGATATTCTAAATGTGGGATGAGGTTTCATTTTAATGTAGATTTTCTTGCCCCACTACATTTATGTGAAAATGCAGGTGCATTGTGTTTGTTAGAGTAATCAGAGTTAAATTAAAAGTCTCTTCAGATCCTCTTGGGAATTCAGGTCTTCCCAAACCTTACTTCAGGGAAAAGCTTGGGTGATACATAGGTATTCAATATGTTACGAACGACAGGGTTCCATGGCTTGCTGCAGTCTAGAACTTCGTTACCATCTATCATTTACCAAAGATGTACTCACATATTTAATCTGATTTGCCAGTGTGAGTGAAAAGACAGAAGCATAAGGTATTACTAGCATTAAGTTGTATAATCAGGAGTAAACAACAGTAAGCAGATTTGTGAACTTCTTGCAGCCTGCTCCAAAGCATCATTTTTTAAGTACCTACTGCACTGGTAGAAGGGTATGACTTTATATGTTAGAGGCAAAAACTTGAATAAAGAAAGAATTCTCCATGATTCCAAGAACAAATTCCAGAATCTTAAAGTGAATTCGTTAAAAGAATATGAAGAAAAAGATGATGATGTCATAAATTTTATTCATGGTAACCTCCCCAACAGTTAATCTACTGCTCAACCAATTAGACTTTGAAGTAACTATCTCCTAGTTCAGCTTCAGTGACAAAAAGTTTTTTTCAGGGCAGTGTGTATCCAGTCATTCTTGGGGAAGGAAATTTGAACAACTTTGCTTTTGCTTCATTAGTGGTCTTCGTGAGTGCTATATACATATGGACCACTGAGAGTGCCAGCCCAGCATGGATCTGATTGATCTAGAGTGGAGACTGTCACTGTGAGATAAACAGACAGACTCCAAATGGTTAGATGGTGGAGAATCCACATGAGAAACAGTTTTATTGCTAGGAATGTCTGTGGAAAGCCAGTTTGGAGAAATGTAACATTTTGTGTTGGAAAAGGTTAAGGCATGGGAAATTTAATAATATTTTCTGAAGTGACTAATCACACAGATGGCATATGAAATTATTATTATATATAGGAATACATTATAAGTATATATATATGTATATAGGACATTTACAATATCATCAAACAATTTGCAGTGAATCAGTAGACTTAATTTTCCTCGCCATAATATTTGGTAAAGAATAACTGACAGGAAACAAATAAGTACATCTAACAATCTGTTCAAGCAATTTGCAAACAGAAAGGACTACATTTGATTAATATACTTTTTTGTTTTGTTTTGTTTTTGTTTTTTTGTTTTTAACTGCAAATTCTTTCCCAAGCTGCTCACAGGATTAGTAGCTTATGAAGTGTTTAGTGCTGGTAAACAGAAACACCACAGACATTAACTTGCTCATCTCCAAGCTAAATTGTGCTCTTAAGTGAACATCACTATAAACCAGGGAATTGCTGGTTTGTAATCCATTGTACTGTGTAACCCATTTTCTGTGAGGCGAATATTTATGCATGCATAGGATGGTATTTATTTGAGTGCAGAAAGTAATTTAACATACAAATGACATATAACATGAATTGATATTCAGTCTTTATAATGAGTTTCTATTGATAAGGGTAACAGCAGAAAAGCTCAGCCTGAGCTTGGACAACTAATTTATGCAGTCATTGTAGCCTGCAAAAAGGCTAAGACCTGTAAACCAGGAATTGATATTGAGTCTTCTCTTTTTCCTCAAGGGAGCTGTAGCCATATTTGAGAACTTGAGGTCTTGCCCTCAGTTAGTTTGCCTGAGAAATTATCCTTGGATTACCTTGGATCATTGATCCCACTAATGTATGAGCAGTAGATAATAACTACTGCCAGATTTAAGATTTAACTTACCAGTTACAAGTAAGTGTGGGTCTTGAAAATGGCAATATGTGTTCATTTATGAGCAGCTAATATTTCTACTGAGCAGCAAACACAGATTATTTTTATCAAAAATTGCTTATAACATTCCCTTTTCTGCCTTTTTTTTTTTTTTTTTTTTTTTTTTTTTTTTTTAAAGCAGATACATTCAAATTTAAGATCAGTTTTAAAATGCTGGATAACAAATAGTACTCATAAAAGATCTATTTCTCTGCAACAACTTTTTAAAATCTTGTATTGGCTGTATTAATTTGCACAAAAGATTTAAAAACAACCTACTGTAGGCTCTACTTTTGTGTACTGTGGCAGAATGAATTATGAATGATTGCATCATTTACATTCTAAGTTTAGTTTTCAAGTATGGTTGATTTTGCTTAAATGAGAATCCTGTAGCTATTTAGTAATTAGGACTGATAGTGCTATGAAGCTCATAATTGGTCCCCAAACAGGTGTTTCCTTTCTTTTGGAAAAAGAAAAAGAAAAAAAGAAAGGTATATTTTCACCCTGCTGCATGTGAATTTTCCTAAGAATAAAAGTATACAATATTTACAACAATTTTGTATTATCAAATCAAAATTATACTTCACTTTAAATGCCTTCTCTGCTTATGCATTGAATTTGAACTTCACTTAGCCTTCATTTTCGATAGTGCTGTGCACCCTTCACCATGAACAGTTAACAACAACTGTAATTGCTCAGTATGTCAGTAAATCTCCCACGGTCTGATAATATTTTATGAGTCTCTATAATGTGTAGCAATTCTAAAAAATAAATATGAATGTTAGAAATATAATGCTGTTCTTCTCTATAGAGTATGTCTACTGCATATAGATAGATGTTTTTGGGTGTGCTGAAAACACACCTGTTATTCCCAATAAAAATCAGGTGTCATTTACATTGACTGAGTGCCAGGAATCACACAATATTTGAAGGGGTCACCCCCTTGAAGTTTCTGTGATTTGTCTTAACTCCATTATCATAAGTTTGTGTCTCTGCTCTGAAAATGGCAGCACCTGGCAATCATTTATCATATTTGATTGTTCTCCAATGATTTGAGCTCAGACAAGTTACCTTATCATCAGTGCAGGCAATTTTTATGTAAAGCACCAGTATTGACTACAAGAGATCTGATGGCAGTTTTAAAACCTTTCAGCATTAATAGCCTTCTCACTGCATTTAGGCATCCTGTCTCTCAGATGCTGTGATGAATGTGACACTGCCATTATATGTCCTAAGTACCCACTTTTAATGGTGACAACACCTATTCTTCAAAATGGTAATTGCCTAATGCTATCTATCCTTGCAATTTACGACCACCCTGGGAAAAATACTCCTTTAAAATTACCCAAGTATTTAGTTAGAAATATGTAATTAACCAGTTACCTTGTTGGAACTACTTTAGGGTAGCTACATATTATAGGATATTAAAAAACTTTATTTGTACTCATACACCATATTTATCACCCATTTCATAGTTTTCTTAGCAATTTAGAAGATGGTTGCCAAAATCACTATCTGTGCAGGTTCTATTGGTAGGCAAGGGAGGGACTCCATGAGCGAGACTGTGATTTGTTCTAGAGTGAAGTCAGTGTGATCTAACAGGCACCTCAGGCACTGAATTGCTCTCACGCATGTGCCTCTGTTTCTCTGCCTACCCTTCAGATAGGCAGTTTAGACCATAATGTCTCAGGGACACACGTTGTCACAGTAGCTGTCACAATACAGTCCTGTTTCATAGTTTGAGTTGTTAGAGTATTAAGAACATTGATTCACGGCAATGAATGTTGAGACATAGAATCTCACAGAGGGAGAGTAGGGGGGCTGGAAAACTCAGAGAATTAGTCACTACAGCTAAGTGAGCTAAAAGACATAGCCCGTTTTTTTTTTTCCCCCGAGAAGGAGTAACATTTGATGAAAACAAAAGTCACTTGACAAGAACCAAGCAAATTTTATCTGCTCTCTGCAAAACATTTTTGTGAAGAGGTGTAAGACAGTCCCAGTCATTACAATATCTCACCACCTCAGAATTTAAACAAACAAGAGAAACGGAAATAATTGTTGGGTTATATTTCATTATCTTTTTAATTGGAGAATAATGGTTTCAGAAAACAAAACAAAACAAAACAAAACAACAACAACAAAAAAAACACAAAACCATCAAGAGGTGGTTACTTCCTGCCAAAAAGCATCAGCTTTTTATTCTAAAACTGACAATTTTTCTTCCACTTGTTTTATCTGAAAAAAAAAATGCCTCAGATAAAAAATAGATTTCCACTGAAAAATCAAATTTGGCTACAGATAATTTTTGTTTGTTGAAGCCAACTCCACAGTTGTGTATGATATCATCCAAAATCCATCACAGACCCCACAGAGGCTCCCTATAAATGAAGACCTGTTAAGGTCTTTAAGTTCCATTTGAAGTCCAAAGAACTTATAGTAGAGACCACTGTTGAAAAGGTACTCGCTTTCCTGCCTTACCAGCCCTGACAAACGATGACAGAGCCAACCGCCTCTGCTCCCTGCACCACACAGTTTTCATGGGCATATAAAAAGTCCATCTATTCAAGGCTATACTACCTGGCCAGCACTCCTCAGGTCCATATGCCCAGCATCCCAGTCACTAAACAAAATAATTAAACATCACCTTTTACGCAATTACAACTCATTTTAGCCTTAAACATTCCATGGAAGAATACTCTCAGCAAAGCTGTAAAAATGTATTCCATATGCAATTTAAAACAAACAAAAAACTACAAACAAAACACCACCAACAAACTATGTATTCAGTTGTGCCTTTTTACTCTTTCTATTTGTCGCATTAAGGGGTGTAGCCGATTAACCATTACGGGTCTGGTCGGATTCAGGATACTGAACTATCACAAGCACAGATTCACCAAAAACGTATAAGTGCCTTTAGCACTGAACTACCACAGTCACGGATTCACCAGTAACACATATCCACCCCTACTCTAGTCACATTCAATGAGAACTATCGCGGCTAGGAATAATGCCGGTAAATGCAATTTATTACAGCAACAGGTACACAGGTTCTTTGGATTACTGGCGATAGTTACCATCTGCACAAGCAAGCTAGAACGCATGAAATACACAGGTGCACAGCCTGGAAATTAACGTGTTAAAAGGCACAAAGACTCTACAGAGATTCCTAAGTTTCCGCAAAGACACACAGTATAACCAAGTGTTCAAGTCTCACCCAAAGGTGTCCCAGTGTGGGGGGGAAGAGAGGCTCAGGCCATCAACTGATCTCAGGAGTCAGGAGGTCCAATCATGATGGTGTATTCCCTCATGATGGTATCTCCCCTGATGATGGTATCTTCCCTGACATCCCCTCTTTCTTAATATGTTGGAGATATCACATACATTCTCTAGATGAGATTTAATGAGTGTATGTACATTGTGTAAGGGTGCTAAACGTTGCGTCATAATCCAGTGTTTAACATACAAATTAAAAGCATAATGCAATGAGTATTAACAAAACAAAAGCAGGGTGAAGCATCTTGTTGATGATTTCTGTGGCAGCTGGTGAACATCCAAAGTGTCTCACCAACAATGTTTTTCATCTCTCTTTACTCTTTCCATCACTTGATGTACTTCTTCTATATCATGATGGCCAGTAATCTGAGTCTTTTGTCCATTTTCTCAGACTTGTTTTATCAGCTGCTTCAAGTCTTCATGTAACAGTAATTTCTTCACCAAAGTAAGGTTCATTCCAATAGAAGTAGGCAGCAGATCATGAAGCAGAATATAATTGGACTCAATAAGTTGACAAGAGGTGGCAGGAGCTGAGTAACTAAAATCACATCCTAGAATTTTGGTAAAATTACAAACACAAACATTAGACAAGTACAGTTTCAAGGGTTTCATTAGGATGTATCTCAAAGTGGCAAATATTTTGTTCAGTGTCAAGACAAATGTTTTGGGCTTCCAGCATGTTACTCTCACAGATGAAGCCTTTTTGTTCACACACAATACGTGCATTTACAACATTTATTTTTTATTTTTGCCACTTTCCTCCCTTTTTATGGAACCCACACTTTATGCTCCTTAGGATAAAGTATAGTTCCATTATGATTGAGTCCTAATGCAACGACTGGATATACATTGTATACAGTGGCATGACTTATGGTAAGTATAAAGGCAACAATTTCATCATCTTGTGCATAATAGGTAAAGTTGACTAATTGCTACCATGCTTGAAACTCCTTTTCAAATTCTGAAGCATTATCCCAAGTTAATTTTCGAATTTCAGTGGGCAAAGTTCCTCCTTCTCCCTCTCTAATAACAGCTGCTGCTACAGATTGTATCCATAACTGCACTTCGACGCAGCTCAAGGCAAGAGTGGTATTGCCCTGAGTTTTTCCAAGGGCATTTACAATTATTTGATGATTATTTCTTCAATTTGTTCCCAGTGGGGTAAAACATCTGATAGAAGCCATTGATTTGCTCCTAAGGCCAATAAGGATGATTTTATTGGTTGTTCCAATTTCCTTAGGTCATCTGTAGTAGCAGTTATTTAATATACCTAATACTGTTCCCAATAACCCAGTTGCATCTACCCTTTTTAGAGACCGGCTAGGGTTAAAGAGAACTTGTTGTTGTCCCACATTTTTAATTATGTAAGGAGCAGGGTTGAAGATGGAAGGAGTTAGACCAATGGGAGGCCGAGTTGGTACATTTTCAATATCTCTGGGGGCAGAGGCTTCTTATCCTTTGCAGTTGACGAAGATGTTTCTGTACTGATCATAAATTCAAATAGTAATTCTGTGCCTCTGTAACCCCAAATACAGTACACAATTATAGATTTGGGGAAAGTAAAATTGTACCAGCAATCAAAATTTGGTTCAGTTATTTTTAGAGAATCATTCCAACTCCATTAATCTTTGGAAAATATTTTGTTTCTATGTAGAACTAAAGTAGAGAGATTTAGGTTCTTTTTGTTTTGAGGAGTTCTAGTGCTTGCCCTATACTGTGACAATGCATGGTTAGATGTCATGGTGAAACACCTCAGCTCCGTGCACAACCACAGTAGCTAAGTTTCCTTTAAGGCCTGTAATTGCATCAAAATCAGGATAAAGCATAGCATTATTAATCCAAACTGTTGGTTTGCAATTCTCCAGCTGTCCACATGCAGTTCACTCAGGATTCCTGTGAACAAAAAAGAAAATAATATATGCTTGGTTGTATTCAACTGACAGGGTTAGAAAGAGGGTGAAACAGCAATCTTTGACTTCACATGTGTAGGGATATTTGGGAGTAGTTAGCACCATTGCTACTGTTAGATGCACAGAAAGCTTTCACTGTCTCTGCTGTGTTTGGAACTGCAGCAGTCAGAAGCAATCACGATGGTGTATTCCCTTGTGATGGTATCTCCCCTGACGATGGTATCTTCCCTAACATCCCCTCTCTCTTAGGCTAATTTATATTATTTTCTATCTTTTAAGTGGAGCTTGAGTGACTCTAGTCAAGCATATCTTAGTTATGATTGGTGAAAAGTTTTCCCGTCTCTGTTTAAAGGAACAGGCTCCTAGAAATTCAGAACATATGCTCAGTGAGGGGTGGTCACACCTTGGAGGCGGGTAGCTTTTGGGATGAAGGTGTGTTTTGGTATTATAACAGTATTATAATGACCAAAAGTACACTAGAGTACAGCATTTGTCAAAACATGACAGGTCGTTGGGTCAGGATAGCAAAAAGTGCAGCTTATCAGTCTCAGCCTGCACAAGAACAATCGAGTCCCCACCTGGTCACAGAGCCTAGCCGTGGTGTCTCCACTCCACTCTATACTGTTCCTTAGAGCCAGCACACCAGGTTCCCCCAGTGCGATAGCATCTAAGGTTGGAAGCCTAGGGAACGCTCAGGTAATGCAGCTACACCCTACCCTGAAAGCTTCTTCAATGCTGTACATTTTCCTTAAAATGTTGCTTTAGGCAATTATACCACACTGTTATTCAAACATATGGCAGAGTCTTTTGTCAATAAATTAAAAGTGAGGGAAGTAAACGGCAATTATTTATCATGTAACCATGCAGGATATTAACAATTACACATTCACCTGAATTTCTAAATGTGCAGAGTTATTTAAAACCTCCTGTAGGCAGATTCATGACTGTGTATTTTATTATCATAAATGACAAGACACTGGGACATAGAATATACCTCATGAAGCACTGATGGATATAGAGGAAAAGACATAAATTTGTAATGTTTGAATTTAACTGTAATTAAGCCCCAAATTATTCTGGTGCTGAATTTCTCACCAGTGCCATTCTGCTCAATTTCCCAATGGAGCCAAAACAGTAATACTGTTGACTTAGTACTTCCCTGATAGAAGAACAAAAGCGGTAAGACCAGAGTTTATGGCACAAATGTCTTACAGTTCTTGATATGGTAAGTAATTACTTGAGACACTACAGAAAGCATTCTGTACAGATGTACAGAAAACATTTTTATATAGGACCAAGTGAAGCAAGCTTATTAGTTCATTTTGTGCCTTTCTGGGAGATAGGAAGAGTGAAAACTTCAGGAAGCAAAAGTTATCATATTGCCTTCAGCCCACTTGCAACAGATCTCTCTGATATCTGCAGAGGCAGAGCTAGAGTTGCTCTGCCAGGCCCTACAGGGCAACCTGTGCAAAACCCCAAATTTCCCTGGAAAAAAAACACATGTATAAGTACTGGAAGCAATGCTAGGCAGCCCATCTGTAAGAGGAACAACTCAATGGTACCAAACCTTCTGGAACCAGAATCTGCTGCGACCTGCTCGAGGTTAGGAAGGCTCTGCAGGAAGATCTGGATAGGCTGGACTGATGGGCCGAGGCCAACGGTATGAAGTTCAACAAGGCCAAGTGCCGGGTCCTGCACCTGGGGCACAACAACCCCAAGCAGCGCTACAGGCTGGGAGATGTGTGGTTAGAAAGCTGCCTGGCAGAGAAGGACCTGGAAGTATTGGTTGATGGTCGGCTGAATATGAGCCAGCAGTGTGCTCAGGCGGCCAAGAAGGCCAACAGCATCCTGGCTTGCATAAGAAACAGCGTGGCCAGCAGGCCCAGGGAAGTGATTGTCCCCCTGTACTCGGCTCTGGTGAGGCCGCACCTCGAGTACTGTGGTCAGTTTTAGGTCCCTTGCTACAAGAAGGACATGGAGGTGCTTGAGCGAGTCCAGAGAAGGGCTACGAAGCTGGTGAGGGGTCTGGAGAACAAGTCTTATGAGGAGCGGCTGAGGGAGCTGGGACTATTTAGCCTGGAGAAGAGGAGGCTCAGGGGCAACCTTATCGCGCTCTACAGGTACCTGAAAGGAGGCTGTAGCGAGGTGGCGGTTGGTCTGTTCTCCCACGTGCCTGGTGACAGGACGAGGGGGAATGGGCTAAAGTTGCGCCAGGGGAGGTTTAGGTTGGATATCAGGAAGAACTTCTTTACCGAAAGGGTTGTTAGTCACTGGAATAGGCTGCCCAGGGAAGTGGTTGAGTCCCCATCCCTGGAGGTCTTTAAAAGACGTTTAGATGTAGAGCTTAGGGATATGGTTTAATGGGGGTCTTGTTAGTGTTAGGTCAGAGGTTGGACTTGGTGATCTTGGAGGTCTCTTCCAACCTAGACTATTCTGTGATTCAAGCCATAAAATTTGAGGAGCAAATGTTCTGGACAACTTGACCTGAGATAGGATGTACACAGTGATACAAGAGAGATGTCACTCCAAAACTTAGTATGAATGCTTTTGGAGATTTCTTTGATTTAGTATCACAATGCCACACTCCCCCTATCCCCGCTTGTCAAATCATGAAAGCGCTGCTACAAAACACATGCAAAGTCTTAACGGATTACTGAGAATTTTGACTAAGATTTCAGCATATGGTCCTACGAGGATTTATTATGTAAATGAGTGGATATGAGCAAAATTAATGAGATGTTTCATGCATTTTATAAGAAAAAAAACTGCTTTTCCCAATTCCAGAAGAAAACAGGTGGTAGCCAGTTTACAATACAAGTCTGTCCGTATGTAACAGCAACAAAAGAACCTATATCATCCCAGACAGTCATTCTCTATTTCCTTATACTATCTGTGAAGGGAAGGCAATGTGACAGGCAAGGCTGCAAGCAGAGGAATTGCCCACAAGATGTTTTACAAATTGCAGTAGAATAAGCTTTTGAAAGGGAAGCAAAATACTGGAGAGCAGAAACAATTCGATATGCAGCGCTCTAAATTCAGAAGTGCCAGCAGGCGATGTGCTGTTCCTCAGTGTTTTGAAAAACACATTTGTCATGTTTATTTATTTATTTTCTTCATGGAATAAATTCCTCCAAAGCAGAATTACTTAGCACAGCTTCTAAAAGCAGCTGAGTCTCATACTGATACCTTCAGTACTGATACTGATCAGATGAAGAAACCACAAATATATTGGATTACAGAGATGGAGGACACCCAGATTTAAAGTAATTTCTTGTGACTAAAGCCTATGTATCCCCTCTGTAACCTAGGGCCAGGCATCCAAACCTGTAGTAGGCATCATCCAGCCAGCTACAGGCTATAGCTTGCTCCATATGCTGCCTACTTGCCCCGGCTTCCCTGGTGCCTAGCCCAGCAGCAGCCATGTCAGAGCAGAGAGTGATGGGCATTCTCTTGCTCCCCACATGCAGAACCCAGGCACCATCCTCTCAATCCACACAATTTTCAAAAGAGTGAAAGGGGAAGGTCAGATTTTTTATTTTTCTTATAGATTGCTGGTCCCTCAAAGTCATGAAGAGCAATGCATTTCACAATACATGTAGCAAGTAAACTGGGAAACAGGGAACCCCTGATCCTTATCTGTTAGTCTCCTTTATACTATTAAAGCATCTTGATGTTTCTGAGAAGTTCTGTTCTCTGTAGAAAGTAGTTATACAAATGATGCAGCTGTTATTAGAAAGCATTGATTAGCTGCAAGTGCCAGAAAATTCCATGGTTCAGTAAAAGATCCTGTTAACTTGGATTAACAAAGAAATTGTCTATTTTGATCTAAGACGATCACTTTAAATATTTGTATTCTTTGCCTTAATTACTCCTTGCCAATGTAGGGTCAGAAACCAGTCTTCTCTCCTTCTGCCATTTGGGGCTGTGTCCAAGTGCTCTACGGAGCTGTGATTGCTCTGCTAATGTGTCCTGCTTGCTAACGGGTTTTCTGAGGGCCTCCCATGCACAGCCTCTTCCACACCCATGGCCAGTGTGTGTCTGACAGCTCTGGGCATGTCTCTGTGTCCTGGCATCTGAAGTACACACTCAGCCACTACTGTGTGCTCTTCATACTGATGGAGATAAGCTACTGGCTGATAATTTTGATTTCTCAACTCTCCAAAGTTAGTGAAAAGCATATTTATCCCAAATCAGAATCTTTTATAGACATTTGGTTTTTAGGGTGTCTGATTTTACACATCGGGTAGTTATAGATCTCATAGCCATATGTTAGCACTGAGATTGCATTTGAGTTTAAAAATCTCACTCTTGTTGTAGTGTTATATGGCTTTCAATTCTGTATTTTGTTACATTTGTATTTTCTTCTACAAATACCTTTCCTATTTTTAATATGACTTGAAGAGGTTTTTTTTGTTTGTTTGTTTGTTTGTTGTTTTTTCAACAGTGACTTTTTGACTAGTTTCATCTGTCTGTCTTCACAAATTGTTGTGGAGCATTAATGGTTGATACTGGTATAGTGTCTATGACTCCTATACTATACCAGTGTCTGCACTGTAAATTTTCCTTCCAATAGCAAAAAGAAGAGATATCAATCTATCAATCAGTCTCATAAGTTTGGGCCCACAGTTTCTGGAGTTGAATTGAGATCAGCGTTCCGGACATGGTCTGAGCATGCACTATGGAGAGCTCATAAAACACACACCTTTATCATGAGTACGCAGTTAGCTGGACATGCCTCCTTTCTAAGTTTTCATATTGCATTCATCCCCAGCTGTCAGACTTTTTCTCTCTTTCAGGAAGACATGCCAAAACTGATGAGAAAATGACAAATCCTGCGAATATCTATGCACTCCATTTTTCAGATTTAAGGCAAATGTGGGGTTCTCCCCTTTGGGAAATGTATATACTGGTCCAAAAATCCATTTAAACAACAAAACACCATATATATTGAACAGTGGAAATAAAGCATATAGGAACAGGTTCCTGAGACTGGCAAACTTTGTATGTGCTTACCTAGTGTACTTATACTTTACCAGCCTGACAGCAACGTTGGCACAGCTAACTTTTTCAGGTACATTCAAACAAGTCTTGTGTTTTAGTTTGGTTCCCTGACAGTTTTCCTGCTGTAAGTAAATCTCCTTCCTTCAGCCACAGTTAATTAAGTCTTCTCTTAACCTCTGTCATGGGCTTTTTCCATTACCAGAGAAAGCAGGTTTTTTAGGTTCGCAGCCAGAGTAGAAATAGCAAAATTAATTGTTTTGATATTACCCTTTAACTCAAGCCTTTGCAAAAAGATGACTATATTGAGCTATTCTTTTCCTTCCTTTATATGTTCCAGACATTTCACTATGGAGCTAACCGTATTCTGTATATGTTCTTAATAAGGTTAGCATGCCTAGCTTCATAAATTCTCACAGGATCACTCCAAATGTATTAAAACTCTTTCACAAACCATAATATATACTTCCCCAGTTCCATGTTAAGACAAGCCTATCAATAGACAGAGAGAAGTCAAAGCTTTTTACTTGCCTTTGTCTGCTAAGAGTCCTAGTACTGCCTTGATCTTAACACAGAAGGATGCAGATTGGGCCTGGACCATGTGTTCAGCATAGGAAGACTCCTTGTCTGCTGTTCTGCTCATACATAGTCATCCAACTTGTGGCATTGCATGGTTTATATGTTCCTAGTGTTTCTGTTTCAATTATCAGTTCAATGTAAGATTCAACACAATTAAACTTTTAAAAAGTGGTTGTGGAAAAACAGCCAAATATAATAAAAGAGAAGGAGAGAAAAGTACGAGTTTGAACACTTAACTTGTAACTTGTATCTAATAGGATTTGTGTATGGGATATTGTATTTAAAGTACTTATATTTGAAATGCCTGGGGAACTGAAGAAAGATTTTTCTCACTTGACATGACACATAATGTGGTAGGAGCTACAATGCTTTTTCAATAAGCTGCACATATCTGAAATTTTCCATATGTTCTACAAAGCCTTCCTCACTCTACTTAACCTCTATTAGTGCTGTCATCATCCACCTTCCAAAAAGAAGAGATGCAAGAAAACTGCTTCATCTTCATTTTATGAATGAATGTAGTTGTGGAATCTCTTATCAGATAAGAGTATCTTCTTGTGAAGAGCACTGCTATGCTATGCACTTCTGGCACAAAAAAAAAAAAAAAAAAAAAAAAAAAAAAAAAAAAAAGAAGACATTTCTGACAAACTGGTATAACTGTGCTACATTTTTTATTACTAATTCTCTGTGAATCAGGATGCTAGCCTTTTAGACTGATTAGGGGATGGTGAGTGACTGCAAAGCGTAAAAAGTTGATTAGTGCAGCAAATATGATCTAACTTACTCAAAATACAATTCTAAAATTCTTTGATGACTGCCATAATCATCAAAGACTTAAATATAACAAACCTCAGATTTAAATATAACAGAATCGACTTGTGCCTCACTGGTATAACAGGATGTTACCAACCTTGTTATATTGAACAACATAACTATCCCATGTTTGTTCTTACTTCTCTCCCTTCTTTGTTTCATTATTTTCTAGCATTTGTTCAGCTCTTTTCCAGAAACCTTTGCAGATCTCTGGTATCCATTAGCTCCCCACTTTAGTGTATCCCTTGGGCATTTAAACAGAACAAATGAGCAAGCAATTTTTAGTAGGTGGAAGTCAGTATGATGCTTTGTCTGGCTACATACATACACATATAGAAAGATTTTCTGTATTCCAGATGTTCAAGATGGGAAAAAAGATTCAGTGAACTGGAACCTTCTCATATAATTACTCTGTGAAAAGATCTCTAGCTGTCTACTTCACTGAGAATTTTCCAGCCTCTGAACATAGAATAGGTTGTAATTCACAGATGTGCCTACACCTGCAAACCTAGTGCCTAAGATTATGTTTCCAATACTAAACAGGAACAAGTTGGGAAATGAGTGGTGTGCCATATACCACATCTTATCCTGCCAGTGGACTGACAACATATCTAGGGAATTCCCATTCAGAGAAGAGACCAAAGAGAAAATTGTGCACCATTTTTGAAGGTGCACAATGCTTTGAAAATTAAAATCTTTTTCTGATACAGAGGCTTTTTCTGATATTTTAGAAAATATCAGGTAAAATATTATTTTAGTAACATATGTTACTATTATAGCTTTTCTGTCAAGATGCAGCAGCGGTGTTAAATCCAGGTCTGTAACTGATGTTCTGGTGTATAGTAAGATAATAGTAATAATAATAGTAGTAGCAACAACTCTACTCACACCAGATCTCCTGCAAGCATAGGTATCCTTGTTTACCAGGATAACCAAAATTTCACTCTTTAGAAAGTTAGCAAGATTATGTTAGAATTTTCTTTAGTGCCTGATAGAGAAATCAGCTGTGCTGTTTTCCTCTTTACTCTTCTGGAACATTACTTTTCTGGAACTTCATACATTTCACATATCTGCAGTGTCACTCTGTATACTGGAACCGGTTTATACCTTTGATACTGTTCTCTGCTTCGAGACTTCGGAGGTCTGTGAGAGCCGTATTACCAAACTTGATACAGACAGTTTTCAGGATCAGGCATTAGTTACGTTTGCACGCGACTTTTGGCCGGATTACTCTGACAGCTGAAACCCAACTAGTACAAATTCCATTAATTTTTGTGATATGGCGTCAATATCACAAGAACTATGTCAAAACTACCAGTTTATTTCACACAGAGTTGGGAATGGATTTTTGTCTGCTATCTTTAAAATCGTTTCAATTTAAGCCCTGCCTTTGGCATATTATTTTTCTGTGAGTAGTCCTTCTAGAACAGGAGTAACACCATTTAACACACCTTTGTTCCAGGGGCCAGACAAACATGTTCCTACTCTATTTCTGATGATCATCTCAGCAAATAACATCACAAACCTGTGCATCTGTGCACCCCCAGCAATTCTGGGCTCGTACAGATTAGTTGTCTTGGTTCTCCTCAAAGGCTGTTAGACATCCCAAAGCCTATTCAGGCAGAACTGAGTTCATATAACCGGAGTCACGTCCCCTTTAAAACTAGTGTTTTTCAGGTGTTTGTGCACTAGAGACCCTAGATTTAACTTACTTCTTTGGCAAACTTCACAACTAGTCCTTTCCATAGAGTGAAGGCACCTATGAGGAGCAGTGAAAATAAATGAAAATCAGACTTCTGACCTCAGCTGTGAGCCAAAGCAGAAAAGCTTTGGCAAAAGACAGCTGAAGTCAAGAGGAACTGTGCTACAACTCCACCAGGACACAGGAAGATGTATTAAAAATTGTGCTGAATTCTGTTAGCAGCAAACTAAATAATGCTCAACGTGCTTCTTTCCTATGTGCCCCTACAGGAGGGGGCTCTGCAGGAGGGGAAGGTCAGAGCCGGCAGCCCCTGAACAGCTCCAGTGTTACCAGCGGCCTGGCCAGCAGGCTGTAGCTGCAGACAGTGACAAATTGTAAGCTAAAGCAGATTTGCATAGTTCACCAAATCCTTATGTAAAAATCTATAGAACAGAAGGAGATCTATTATTAAATATAATCAACTGCATAATCTTATAAACTGCACAGGGAGGAATTTAAATTACATTTTGCTTTATCTGACTCTTCATTACCACTTCGGGAAGAGTTAGAAGCTAAAACTCTCCTTCTGCCTGTTGTCTTTTAATCCTCTTGTTCTCAAGTCACTCAGTACAGCATAAAAACACCATAAACCTAATGCTGTGAAGTTTTATGTCCTTGCAGTAACAAATCCTAAAAGCAGAAGGCACACTTGTTGCTTAATACGTCCTCATTCTTGAGCTTCTTCTCAAGCCCGTTCCCTTGTTCATACACAAATGCCAGCTCTCCTCATCTTCCTACTGCACAACTCATCACAAGGTGGGGGCAAATGGGTGCAAAATGCAACTATTTTGCAAAACAAACACGTTTATTGCAGCGACAGATATAGGAAAAGCAATTGTAAAACTGACTCCCAGTTTCATTTATTCATTCAGTTTTGGGTTAAGATAAGGTTTTTATGAACTAAACAGCACAAATTAGGCTATAGAGACATTTCAAACAGCATGGAGATTTTAAGGTGTTATATGCAACCAGGGTTGTTTGAACCCCTTGGGCTGAGAACAATTACTGCAGAATGCTATTAATTTTGTAGTGCGTTTTGTGCCAAACCGGAGGCATCATAAAAGAGAACTTGAGACAGAGAGCATGCTTTATTTTGGCATGCTCAGTGCAAGGCCAAGCAGCTCCCTTGGGATGCCAGTTTAATTGGGGTGCAGTTACCCTGAAAGTAGCTGATTGCAACTGCTCCGTATGAAGCCCTGTAAATTTACCTCTTCAGATTTATTTAGTTGTGCTTCCTTCTTCTGATATAACTACATCCCCACAGCCTCCTCACCCCTACAAAGCTGCTATACCAAGTCCAGCTGTGCCTGAGAAGCCAGGTGCTAGTCACAGAACTGTCATGGTCGCAGCCCTTCCTTCAGCTAGTGGACAGCAGCTCAAAGCTCCTCACTCAGTTGATTCCGCCTCATTCTAGAATTCCTGTTTCCCTCACAGTCACATCACAATATGCCATGCAGGAAAAACAAACAAGCAAACACCAAAAACCAAACCAATAACAACCAAAACTAGTATCACCCCTGAAAAACAAAATATGAGGCAGAAAACATCATATCATGAGGAAGTTCCCAGAAGGTTAAGCTCAGTGCAGACCTTTGCACTGACGGGCAAGCCAGGTGCTGAACCAATATATAAAGGCAGCATGCTGCTTTCTGTATCATGTCTGTACAGTTAATTATTGCATGAAGAGTTTAGAAGCCAATCTCATGAAAATCTCCATCAAGACAAGCCCAAAGGACAATAGCAAGGGCTATTAAGTAATACACAGATATGGTGGGGGAAGTGGAAGCTGCAGATTCTTATTGCATCATTATACACAATCTCTTCATTTAGCACGAATCAAGAAAAATCTATGACACATGGTGATCAGAAAGTAGTAGTGGATCCTTCAGAAGGCACTTGGAGAACAACTACCTTAAAGTTATCCTAATGGATCTTATTATCCTAGATATGGAGTACCAACTTTTAAAGGAAAAATAGTTACCTTGTGAAATCTACCACGGTCCTTTTTCCCATCTCTGTTTTCACCCTGGCTATATAATAGTCTGTCTCCATAAAGCAAGCCCGCAATGTCAGCTGGGTGCTTTCTCTCCCAGGCTGCTGGGAAGTGTTGCTGTCCAGTATCACTTGCCAGATTTTGTCTCAAAATCAGTATTTTAATACCAAGGAAAGAAGGAGAATCACCTTAGCTTGCTTTGAGGAAACAAAGTCTACATAAATTATGTCATTATCATCACTTGAATGCATGGCACTTCCCTTAATTTTCCTAAATATACATTTATTTCAAATAATAATAATAAAAAAGACTTAATTCATAATGTATAAGGAATATGGTAATGGTCACATTGAGCACATTTTAAGAAGCCAATTTAGTCACTGGGCAGTCTTTGTAGTTACATTTCAGAGGCAATTACTAATTTACTGACATTTTGTTACTAGAAAATCTTCAGGTTGCTCATGATTTCCATTAATTTTTGAATTAATTTTACTCAAGAATTTCTTCTGTGACTTTTGAAAAGTACCCTTTAGCTCAATGAAAAACTTCCCTGAGAATCTTTACGATCCCACATTGAAAACACAAGCTGGATGGAGCATTGTTGGTACTCTCTGAACGGATTCATGCAAACCTGAAGATGGCTTAAAGAAGCTACTGGGTGGTTTCTGTTAGAAAGAAATAAAAATAAGCAAGTGAATAATAGATACCATATAAGCTTTTCCTTTCTGAGCTGCAGAAACCTTGTCCAAGGCCTTATTCCTAAGAGGAAAACAGAATACTGTAAAGTTTATTGGTTTGTTGTAGAGTTTAAAGTTAGTTCTTCTTATGACAGTCGTAAAACATAACTCCTTAGGGAGTAAAAAGGTAAATAAGAGTTTGGATTTAAATCCATCTCTGTTTTCTTTGCCTTTGTGCTTTGCCTCTAGAGCAACTGTCTTGGCAACTCCATCTCCCTTGCTTATCTCCTAAAACACTTCTAGTTCAAATACCCAAACATTGAGCAAGGCTCTCACTTCTCACAGTCACTGTGGGAGTTGAACTCGGGAGTCTTTGCAGAAATCAAGCATGTGAAACATACAAGCATATGTTAAAAAAGCCACATTTAAAATATTTGATGGTATTTACCTAGCTCTTTGTTCCACAAAGCACACAGCAAAATCTAAACAGATATCATCAGCTCTCCATATTAGAATATTAGAAAAGTTACGAGCTCTTGAGCTCCCAATATAGCTTGCAGCTCACCCTTTTTTCGTGGTAGTCTACACATACCCATGCTCGAAGAAAGAAAATTAGAACATAGTCAAAATAAGAACAGAAATTAGTAAACATCTGCTGATTGTAAAAATAAAACAAATCTTTCCACCTAACTTTATAATGTTGTGACAGCTGCCTGCTCCTTCTTTTTCAAATACCCACTCATTAACAAGTATCCATGTATCCATCCTTTTTTTTTTTTTTTTTTTTTTTTTTTTTAATAAGTAGGTAGCGCAGGTAGAAGTGGCATAGCATACAAGTACTTTCTCCTCTGTGCTCTTTGCTATGGGTTTGATCATTCCCATTTTAAACTGCCGGTTATAAATATTGTATTGATTCATTAGTTAGAAAAAAAATCACTCCTCTCTTCCTGTACTTTTGTCCTCCTAATAAAAATATAACAGAATGCAGAACAAAGTCGTACAATTGCATTTTCTTGTCTTTTCTGTAACAGACATCCAATTCTTCTCTTGCATCCCACTACAAACAGTTCATCTGAGCATAAAGGAATGGCATACATTTCTCTGTTTGTCAAAGGAGCTCCATTTACATTTCCATGGTGACATGCACAGCTCTGTTCTTTGTTACTCGGGAAAAATGTGCAGGATCTCTGCCACATACTAGAAATGCCAGTACATGCAATTTTAATTGCAAAAAGTCCTTCTCCCCTTTAATTCTATTATTTCTGTCTTGCTCAGTTGCCAACTGTCTTGGCTTTACTGCCTGTTTAACAACACCCAGCTTCTAACTGAGAGGGCAGGGAGCACAGCCTTCTCCCAGGCATTGGTACAGGTCCAAATCCTGCCATCCTCACTTTTTACTGAATTCTTGTTCTCTTACAATTCCCATTAACTGATGGGAGAATTCTGACTGCATAAACATGAAGCCAGGTTGTTCAGATCCTGCCCAGTGTCTGGAAAGTACAGAGCTCCAGTTCTCATCAACAGGCTTGCTTAGGCGAGCAGGAAGCACTGTGCCTGAGCACAACCTGCAGAATCAGGCTGCAACTGCTCCATCAGTGTTTTGCTCCAGAAAGAAAATTTTCCACCCTTTGACCTGACATGTTAGATCACACTGGCCTGTAGAGCAAAAGTGGGAGAGACACTGCAAACACAGAATCTCTCTCTGCATCTCAGTAATAAATCGTCATATTTCTCCATTGAGGCAGTCAGATGTATAGGCAATAAAATGTCGTTGGCTTGACTTTTTATGGCTCATTCAGGTTACAGACTACAGAAAAAAATATTGGGCTAGATTCTCACCTGGTAGAGCTGTCAGAGCCTCAGCAAAGAATCCAGACAGTTAGTTTTAAAGTCCCATCATGTTAATTCTTTTCAATAGCACTTTTCTATTTCCTTGCAAGGCAAATGCAATATTCCCTTTCTCTAAAACAGCCCCATCATTTTCCTACAGTTTCACAGGGAGTGAGACCTGACTCCCGTTGCCAGCCTCAAAAATCAAAGCAATCATTTGCACATCTTAAAGCACATTTTTGTGCAAATGCCCCAGGGCAAAAACACAAAGGATGTTAAATTCTATAAAACAAATATTAAAAAAGCTAAATAAGACAAATGGATTTTTTTCATTTGACCTAAAAATAAAAAGCATTTTGAAGTTGTGAAACACAAAGGCATCACATTTCACAGTTGTAGACACCAGTGAATAAATGGATAGGGTCCATTAGGTACTGTCCATATACGTGAATAAGGTAAAAGCCTTTTACAAGCTGAAAAACATCTCTTGATTAAGCAGTCAAAAGACAGAACCAAGAGATGCAAACACTTGTAAGCTGGGATCAAACTTTAAAGTCAAACCTATTATTACTGCAGGTCAGTTAGGTTATTTTCAAACTGGGCTAATATAATAGAAAAAAAAATCATCTATGAAGCTATTTTCAGGACCTGATAAGGCTATGCCCAGAGGTAAAATCAAAGGCTGGATGTTGGAATATTCACAAATAAAAGAAAGGCAGACACAATCACATCAAGATTAAAGTTTCAGCTACTACTTTGAAAAAGTCTTCTGCTTTACAGAGACTGAAATACAGCTTTTCTTTTATGATACGTTATTTTAAAAAATAAATAAATAAATGCCAAAGCCACTACACTGCCCCCTACTCGTGCCCCCCTCACAGTCCATCCTGCTGTGGGGTTCTCTCTCTCCCCTTTGAGCTGTACAGAAATATTTTTTGCATGTTAATTCCAGGGGTCCCTGGCTATGTTGGTGGAAGTGTCTATATCAGTTAGTCAAAGCAGTTCAATACGGTTTTTCAGCAGTTTGTGCGATTTTTATATGTGTGCCTGCTTTGGGACCAGCACATATAAGCATAATTCTACATATTAACTAATTTTAACTAAAAAGTACTGTAATTCTTCTCTCTGGATCTCTATTATCTAAAGAACATTTTATTTTATCAATAGTACCCAGTGATTTAGAGAGAAATACCATTAAAAACAAAACAAAAGGAAACAACAAGCAGTTGCATTAATGACTGCCTTTCCCTGATTTTATTTTTTAAACCAGTTGAATTTGAAAAGAGCAAAAATCATCAAAATGAAGAGATTACCCCTTGTCATTTCCAGGTATTAGTAAAGATGTGGTTATCTTGAAGCGTTCTTTTCCTGGCTGGCTGCTTTTTCTGAATAGGAAAGCAAAACTTTTAGCAGACTGACCATTCACAAATTAGATTGTGTGTGTGTGTGGAGGTGACCTTACAGGCCTTTTCAGTACAACGGCTGCTGGACACAGTATTTTGGAAAATTTATTTCCAGTGTATTCTGGTACTGCTGGAATACAAACTTGTTCCTTTCCTTCTAGTAATCAAGACTAGCATAATGTAGGAACTCTGATTCTTAATTCCTTTGATTTATTTCATGTGCATCATAACTAGCTTTCAATACAGGAACATTTGCTGAAAAGGGGCCCTCCCATGTGATGACATACTTAGGGTCAGTAGTAGGTGACATGCAATGAATTAACACAGGTTCCCTCAGAGACTGCCTCATGCCGTTGCTGGATGCCAGGAGCCACGAGCCACAGCACCTGTCTCTTGACACCAGACAGGAGCAAAACCTACTTGAATTCACTGTTGTTGATACCATTTGTTCAAGCTGCGACTGCTGTGCATTCATTTTTGTATCCACCTCATATTCCCACTCTTGCCTGTTCCACTCCTGACTTCTGGTTCCTACTTCTGCCTCTGGCTTAGTTCTGTGATTCCTGTGTCCAACCTTATAACCATCCCGAGAGCTGCTAAATCTCTGTAATAGAAAGAGAGCTGGTCCCAAAGCAGACACTCATATAAAAATCACACAAACCATGCTGAAAAGCTTAACTGTCTCTGTGATATTTTCTCCTCAATTTTCACTGACATTCAAAATATTTTAACAAAGCTCTTTACCATAGATTTTTACTTGTAGAATTTCTGCAAAATCTGTATCACTATTGCAAAATTTCCTCTCTTCCTGGATCCAAAAAAAAGGTCAAAAACATGGATCCTCCCATGAAATAAAAATTGTAGAAGAATGTTTAAGACAAGTATCTAATAATTTTATAGAAACAGTTCATCTTAAAAATACTTTTCACTTCATTATTATTTTGAGTTTACTTTTAATTGATTATATTCTGTTAGAGAAAGTCAAAACGAAATGGCTTATGTTGTTTTTAAAGCTAAATTTTACTATTATCATTACATATATTGATAAAAAAATAGATGCCTCTGAAATGTTCTGGTTAAATTAAATCTGCATTTTCCAGTGGGAAACTACACCATCACATTTTTCTTTTCTACCAGCTTTAATTTTGATCAGGCTTAGTTCTGTGGCAGTATTCTGAGATATCTGATGGATGTTCTCAATTATATCCAATACCCATGGCTACAAAAGGCCATGCTGGCAGTCAAGAATAATCAGCACCTAAAGATGCCTGGATGTAGGAAAGAAATGCATTACACCTTCTCAAGCAGTTACACGATGGATGATTCTTACACTCACTTATTGTGAGGATCCTCAAGTGTCTGCTTAAATAGGAGTCGTGCAAAGCCACCTTTATGTTGGATATTACAGATATAAGCTCTGTATATGTGCATGAATAGACTAAATACTGCAGTACCTTAGATTTTATGACTTGGTAAGAAGCTAAGTAGAGTGGAAAGCTGTAAAAATATAAAACTTTCAGCTTCAGTAGGCTGAAAACTGATATCTAAGATATCAAAAATATAGCTGATGGTTCACATAACTAAAAATCTCACCCTCCAAAAGGGTTCTTCCCCCTCTCCCCACATCAACTTGTCTAAAGCTGAAATGATGCCAAGGGAGATGACTGCAAAACATGAGTGTTATCAGTTTGTTGAAGTGACTCAGCTCCACATCTTTTAATCAAACACACATTTTTCTGTCTCTAATTTCTTCTAAAAAAGATTCTTAACATAAGGTCACAGCCTCCGGCCCACTCAAGATAGGACAGAAATAATGACTTCAAGGAAAGCACTTCTGGAGAGGTTTATCAAGGGTATCAAGTATTCGTGTGATATAAGGCATGCTTGTCCTCAGCAGTTTGCAGTGGTAGAAGGGTTTTTGAACACCCAGTCACTGTTGTGGCTGAAGGTTAAACCTGGTCAAGGATACTTGCTAGGTTACATTTTCACTAGAAACTTTTATGAAGTTGGGTGTGGACAGCATGTCCTTGAAAAAAACAGAAGGCAAGACCCAAATAGTAAATAGACCCAGACTATGTCTCTGCTTTGGATTATGCAGAACGGGGATAATATTCCAGGTAAGTGCCCTAATCAGGTGCATGTGGCAGCTGCCAATCTTTTATTTTATAAATATTTATTGGTTCAGAGAAAGAAGCATGGGCACAATAGCTTGGTGGAGCAGAGGCAAACCTGAGAATTAAATAGAACTCCAGCCAAAGAAAACCTGGTCTCAGACATTTTTTCTTTCTCCAGTCAGAACTAAACCTGAACTGTGATGCTGAAATTGAACAGCTTCACTCAAAGATAAACCACAACTAGACCAAAAATAAAACATGTTTAGGTTTGACAGTGCCAGGAATATCCAGAATGGACATAGCACTTGGTCTTGGTTGAGTCCCCTGTGCATTGCAACACAGAGACTGGTGGAAAATCAGCTAGTGGCAAAGCTGGGAGAGTTGAATTCATCTTTTGCCAATGGGCATGTACCGGGAATGACAAAAGCCAGTAGAGGTAGTACCTCCGTGCAGGCTAGCAGTCTATGTAAATTACTCTTACTGTAAATTAGGTCTGAGTGATTTGTCCTGCTTTGGGCTTCAGACAACTCAGGATGTGAGGGAGTCATAACACCAGCTTACACTCCCCTTTGTGATTCTATCTGCTGTGCCAAGTAGGAATTTAATAGATCTGAAGAACTAACCTAACAAGTTTTGAAAAAGTCCCATGAGAAAACTTGTTATAAAAAAGAAGAAATAAAAGATCAGTACTTTTGTAACTGAGGTTATGCAGGCTCCACACAATCTAAAAAGTTTTAAGTAGAGTCAGTATTTAACATCCCCTGTGTTCTGGCCTGTAGGACATATTCCATTCAGATAAAAGTGATTTAAACAAAATTAGTTGCAGAAATACATGGAAGAAGCACTGAATATGTGCTTCTTGAATCAAGAGCGTGTTTTACAACCCTAGACCTATGCAGCACTCCTATCTGCAGATCAAAACCAGCATCTTGCCTCTCTGTGCTCACTTTGTCTATTTTAAAAAACGTGGCATAAGATTCATATGCATTAATCCACCAAAGTTTTTGTTTGTTTGTTTGTTTGTTTGTTTTTCCATACCTATCAAACATTTTGAGGACTACCATTTAATAGTTTCAGGCCATTCTAATACTTTGTCAACATGATAAACTTTGCACTTGATAATAATTTAGCCAGCATTTAATATCGCATTTCCCCCATTGTCCCTTCTCAGACTGTGGACAACAGTGGCTTCATATCTCTTACTTTGTCGATTTAATCCCTAAGTGAAATTAACTATGATTTGAGTTATGATTATTAGGATTCTAATAATACCATAGAGTCCAATTCTGCTGCTGCCCAAGTGTAGCTTTTACACTGGATTTAGACCAAGAGAACAAAACATTTTATTGCTGAGGCAATGAAAGCATGTTAATTGAGATTTGCTACACCATATTGGGAGGCAAATGTTATTATTTCTGTTTTACACATGAGGAAACAGACATGGACAGACAAGGACATTCATTGAGTTGGTCTCAGTTCCATTCCAGTTGCTTTAAAATCTGGAAAATTAGCCTAATGTTCTTTCAGACAATGCATTCAGTTTAGATATCTATTACTGATTTTATGCAGCTATCCTGATATGCTTCAGTAAAGCACAAACACACCTGATTGGCACTTATTCATGCTATATGTTTATATTTTTTCACACAAAAAAATGTATTTCTAAAACTATATAGAAGATCTACTTTATTTTGCATTTAAATGTTCTTTTTTAATGCAAACATGAAGAGCTTTGACCTCGCAGAATAAAGAAGGAAAGAAACAAGGTAATGATGAGGTAGACAACTGACATGTTATCCAATGTTTTTAAGAACAACTGCACAATATTAAGTTGTCTAAAATAAGAGTTCTAAATATATCCTTGAGTGGATGTAAGGAGAGTTACAGCCGTAGTGAAAGAGAATTGTAAAGATGGCTGGTTTTTTGTTGTTGTTGTTGTTTGTTTGTTTGTTTGTTTTTCCTTTATATATGTGTGTGTTTCTGAGAGTTAAATTAAGCAAGTGACCCATGGCATCATACATTATCCTTGCTAATGTTTCAATGCTATTACTCCAACTGGTATAAATCATTCACTGTCCTTATACACACTTCAACCAGGAATGCAGTTACCTGGCAGATCACTAAAAATAATTAAAATGTAAGGGGCTGGCTAATTTGAGGTATTCCTATATGCTGTCCTGTGTAGCCTGAGAAATCTTTCAATGTGCTCAAAGACAGAAGTAGAATATCAGATTTTATAAGCTATGTAGCAAAATATATTACTACATTTTAGATGAAGTGTTCCCTCAATCTAAAACTACAGTATCACTAACTGATAGGAAATATAATAATAATCCTTACTAATCCTGAAAGTCAGTTATGTACTTTGATGAACACAATCATGGCAATACACAAGATGGTGCTAGAAATGACCTTCTGAGGTCATCTCATCCAAGTGCTTCTGGGAAGCAAGATGAATTAGACCTAAACTACTGTTGACAAATTTTTGGAAGCCTTCAGTATTAGAGATTTCACTCCTAGGACCCTCTAGGACCTGATTCCAGACTGCAAAACTGCTTCCTCCCCATCATGTCATGGACACTCTCAAAGCTGGCATTACAGAAGAATACTACTAATGATGTGTATGAGTTTCTACAGTTTTTATAAGATTTTTCAAAATATTGTTGAGGGCATTGGTTCTTTAAGAAACAGAAATCTCTGTAGGATATTGGTTGTTACTCTCTGTTTCTGTATGTTGAGCTGGACTTCTAAGAGCAAGTTCTGTGCTTGAAAAGCTTTGTTAATAAAAAGCCTGTTTAATTTCTCCTATTCTTTTATGATCTCCATTCCTCTGAGAAGCTGGATCAAAAAAAATACCAACCTGGAAACAGTATACTACCAAGTAATGTAATCATGAACAAACTACATGAATTGTACAAGAACATATATGATTAATATACACATATACATACAAAAAACAAACAAACAAAAAAAGGAAAAATAATTTTCTTCGAGAAAATATGACATAAGAAGTATAAATAAGGTACTTGGCACACAACAACTCTGAAGTGTAAGATCAAACTTAAAACCTCAAATCCCCTGAAGATAGCTTCAGTAATTAGTATATACTTAAAAGAAAAAAAAAAAAAAAAAAAGAAAAAAAAGAAAAAAAAAGAAAAGAAAAAAAGAAAAGAAAGAAAAAAGAGAAAGAAAAAAAAGAAAAGTAAAAAACAGAAAGTGCAGAAAGCTGCTGTTTCCACCCCGAATGCTTTTTTTGGCAACCAGAAATTCAATAATGACTTGAATGTACTTTACCCACTAGGTTTAAAGGAATATGAAGCCTTTCTGTAAGTAACCCTCAGATATTTATGCAAAACATCAACTGCTTCCCAAGGTCTGTGACAACTGAAAAGTATATCTGGGCATTTTCTGCATAGTGATGCCACAAACAATGCATATAATTAATGCTACGTGGGGAAAGGAAAAGAAAAGAAAAAAAAAAAAAAAGAAAGGATCACAAATGACATTCAGCAGTTGCAATAATTCCTCTGACAAATAGCATTAGCTAAATAATAACTGAAGACAGAAAAATAAAATTTGATAAGCCTCTTCAAAACCCAAAATGAAAAGATTACAGATAACTGGATCATGAAAATAAAGAAGTTTGTAAACAGGAGAATATGGAGAATATAGACATCAGTAAGAGAGGTTGTTTGGCTACAGATGGCTAGATGAGAGGCTTGAACTCTGAATTGATGTAAAATGGGGTAAACTGCAATTGTACCCAGATCGCCCCAGATTTACATTCCTGAACACTAATGAATTCAAAGCAGTCATCCTCAAATGGAGTAACAGCACTTGGAGCACTCTCTTGTACATCAGTTTTGCCCAAATAACTCTTGATATTTGGTACATTTGTATTGCAAGTGTGTGAGGCGATTTCATCAACCCAGGCGACAGTCCCTCCCTGTCACTCTCTGATGTATATGGTACATTCATAATGCAAGCGTGAGAAGTGATTCCATCAACCTAGGAGACAATCCCTACCTGTCATCAGCTGATGTATATGGCTAGCTCTGCACTTCCTTCAATAAATTTTTTAGTGCCCATGACATTGCCAGACAGTGGTTGCTTTCTGCTTACCCTTCACTGCAGCTATATTTCCTATATTCAAGAGAAAGCCAGATAACCTTTAGAGTAACACTTACCTGCATCAGACCTCTAGTTCTATGCTGAACTCACTTATGACATAGGGATAAATTAAACTTACTGGCTTCATGGAATTACTTCTGAGTTTTTCCAGTGAGCAATCGGTTCTGGGAACTAAGACTTACTGATAAAATCAAATAGACGAAGCTTCTGCAAAAGCTATTTCGCTACCACCTTCTCAACTGCCAGTGAAATAAAAGGAATAGTATAGATTGGATTAAAACTCACTACATTTAGACGGACTATCCAAGCTTTCTTAATTCTAAAAGTAATTGCAGGTATATTCTAGCAAGCTTAAAGCTGACCTTGAGTGAAAAGAAATACTTGGCAGAAGAATATTTAGCCTTAGGAACTGATGGAACATACCAAAAAGGGAGCAAAGCAGTACAATCTTTTTTGTTTGTAGAAATGCAGAGAAGAGAATCTTAATTTCATGGGGAAAAAGAAAAAAAAGAAAAAGAAAAAAAAAAAGCAACACCAATAAATATCAACATGGCCACTGTGTGCTTAGCAGTGCATTAAACCAAATGAATTAAGGGGAAGGAACTGCAAGAAGAATCCCCCTTTAGCCAAGGGAAGAAGAAGACTCAAAACTAGAAAGGAGAGACAGGGAGGTGGCTTTGGCTCTCTCTGAGAACTGTCTTCAGTTGAGTGACCATGAGCATGGTCACTGATTTTAGAAATCCCACGTGTAAGCAGCAAGGATGCAGAAAGTAAAGCATCACTGAGCCCTGGCAGCTGATAAATAACACAGGCAAAGCAATGAAAGGGAATGAAACCTTCAGTTAGTCCACAGTGAGGACTAACTGAATGAGAAAGCAAAAAGAGTAGTATATCACTGAGATGAAGATTAAGTAACATACCCAATTCTAATGTATGGCACATTGGCAAGAAAGAAAATTAACATAATGTAAGATTCAACAAATCATTAAACCTTTGTATGGGTGTATGTTCCAAAGCATCAGCATAAATTTCAAAATCACCCATAATGAAAAGTCTTAATGAGTGAGGAACCAAATCAGGAGTCAGCTTAGGCCATTAGGTAACAAATCAGAATGAATGGTTGGTTGGTGATAGAAAACCCAAACAGCACAAACTGAAAATTATGCTGAAGGAGTAACAGTTTAAAAGTGAAAGAATGAAAAAAGCAGTGGCCAAAGTAGTTCAGACAAACAGAAGAGAAGCATTAAATTTGGGTAGGCAGATCTCCACTGAGAGCATAGGAATGTCTTCTTAAGCTGGAAAATACAGTGCTAATTTCTTTGTACTTGGAACTAGTACAGAAAATTCAATTAAATTGGCTGAACTTGGATGTGTTTTTAGCCGTGATTCCAAGATGTTACTGTTATTTCATGCACCTCAACTGACAACATTGCAGGTGTCAGACGTTATGGGGGTGCTCAGAAGAAATTGCTTCTTGGTTTGTATAGAGGTAAAAGAGAAGCCTGATGATTAAGTTATCCCTTTTATCTTAGGGATTTGAAACAAAATCACTTTGTCCTGGCTCTGTGGCCACTCTCTGTGGCAGGCCGTCTAGCTGGGACTGATGCCCTGGAGCACTCAACCTTCACCACTGGTGACAACAGATCCCAAAGTAAGCTGGTTAGTCACAAGTATTTCTGAGATGGAAGAAACATTGTACTCATCTGCATTTCTCACACAGATACTCCCACTGGAAAGATCCCTCTGTGGAGATAAAGGACCCAACCTGCTGTCCTGTTCCAGGAAGGAATATTAACCTCCTTCCTGTTCTCTACCCAGGTGGTGGGGTGCACTCCCTCCCACAGGTACAATATGTTTCCACAGCAAGGAAACTACAGCTGGCTCAGGCATTGCACTAGATAATGCAGATCCATTAAAAATTGTTTCAAAAGTGCATGTATTTTGAAAAATGAAGAGTATTAGTTTTAGGAACTTTACAAAGCTTTATATTTCTTTAATTTTGATACTTTCAGAGCTGAAGAAGGAGTCCTTACAAAGCAAAAGTGAGAGTTTGCAGTTGATCATCATCAAAATTAAAGGCAGTAGCAACCTTAGCTGAATAATTTTACACTTTACAATTTACAAGTATTTATAGTTGATTGATTCAAGTTCATACTATGAAGACATACACTCGTACTTGAGTGTAGTGAGTCACAGTGTTGTCTTAACGAGGCCTCCTAGTGACTAAGGAGTCATTTATTAATTATTAGTGCCAGATTTGAGATAGTAAATGGATAGTTGTGTCTGTGTTCAGGTAGGTACATTAAGAACTGCCAATAAAAGTAGCAAAAAAGCAATCTGTAATGCAAAATGACAGATCATCAGCTATGAGACTTTGCTTTACATTTCTTTATATCGTCAAGTAGTACTTCTGTATCAAAAATATTGCTGTTGTAACTGCATCTCTTGGAGTTGAAGTATATCTATGAATATCCTTTTCCTAATATTCTACTTCAGAGATATTCATATGTTGTAATCAGTGTTTTATATGGAAATAGTTTGTTCATTGGCTACTAAATGTTTTTATCCATTTATAGAATAACAAAAAAGCATGCTCTGAGTTAGCCCTAAAACTGTCTGCTCCCTTTCCTAAATAGTTTCCGCTTTTCTAGTTTGATCTATTATGAAAAAAATAGCTTATTATAAATTGATCTAACCTTATACAATTGAGTCTATAAAAAAAGTATTATATAATGGGATAAGACAAAGCCTTCAAATCCTTTCAGAAGTAGTATTTCAAAAGCTAAGTACAGCTGGAAACACATTTTTTGTAGTTAGTGTTGGTCTTTGGTAACAAAGCTTTGCTTCAGTGATAAAAGACTCCCTAACCGTACTTTAATTGAAACTTTTTATCTGAATGTTGCCTGAACCTCTGCTAAATGCTACTTTCTTGCTTCAATTCAAATTTTCTTAATCTTCATTTTCACGTTGAATATTGGTACACTGTCTGCCTCATTATGCTAAAGAAAGATGAAGTGAGCTATTAACATGCTGAACAGCCTACGAGATGTTATGATATAGAATGTCATTCATTTTTATGAGTTGGCTGTCAGTGTGTGCTGCAATAAAGTTATAATTTCTCACTGACAATATGTGATGTCTGGAGTCCCTGCACAATCCTTATTAAAATTTCAATAATTGTAAATCAAAGGAAAGCAAATACAACTTTTATGAAATGGTTGTTTCTGAAAGTCATGGAGTACAAAGTGGTGGAATGCAAAACCAAAACATTATTCCTCTGCTGTTCTAAGTCATCATCATCATCCTATAGCTTTTCTTCCTCTCTTACACAAGGCACGGTGTGCTTGGCAATGCGCATTGTAACGTTCTCAGCATCTCTATGCTTATCTTCCCAGCAGTTTAGTGATGGTAAAGTACTGCTGGGTTTTTACTGACTAAACCTTTACATAGCTCTGAGTACCATCAGAATACTTCTGGAAATGTTTATTGAAACTATTTATTATAGCTCTTCATCACTAAAGTCAGGCGTCTCTGTAATCAGTTATAAGGCTTAGACAGAAAAGATAGATTTCAGATAGCTTATATGCACATACTGGCAAGCAGGGGTTTCAAAGCCTGTTTTCTCATGGCCCTGTGGAGTTGTGGAAAATGGCAGCAATGGATTTATGGCAGGGTCTTTAAAGAGTCTCAGAAGTTTGAACTACTATTGGAGAGAACACAGGGAAATGAATCCCAAAATCAAAGTAAATATATTCTGTATACATAGAGCTGTGTAATAGCTACGTTTTCCTTTCTATTATTTCAATTCAGAAACTTAGGATGTCTCTATCACTGTCCAAAACATGGACCTTTCATTTTCAGCTTGAGATAACCCAGATGCTTCGATGTTAAAGTTGTTGTGAAATGTGCCCTCAAAGTAACAGCTTTTTGGAATTTCTAGACACAGACGAAAGCATCCCAGTCACTGAAGTCACAGCACAAAGTCTTGATGTTGCCGTGGCATTTGGAAACGTAACACTTCTTCCTGTTATTTTCAGTTCCATTCAAAGTGGTTATTTCTTGCAAATTACTATATGACAAGCTCAAAAAAAAATGCATTCATCATAAGTTTATCAACACTGCACATGAGATAAATAATTCATAGATAAGTTTATGATTTTTCTTCAGCAGATTTTAAGTACCTACCACTAGTCAGACTCATGGGGCTCCATGTAGGTATGATACAAAGTCTGTGTAGCCCCTGCTCTATCAGATTATCAGGAACGTCTGCACTACATAGATGTATGCCAATAGCCAAAAATATATTTAGATACTTTAATGTGTAACATTGCTCCATTGCTAATTCTTAGGCTATTGTTCATTACTCAGAAGTAAACTCAAACATATTTATTGCGTGACTGCATTTGGCATGCTTTCTACATGTTAACTAATAACTTTATTTCTAATCGTACTTCTCTTCTAAATTGACTAACTCTGCTACAGAAAAAAATTACAGCAACACTCACGTCAGAGATGATACATATCCTTCAGTGTCAAATTTCCAGTACATCAGCGTCTCAGATGTACTTCCTGAAGACAGAACAGCCAGCATGTGTTCACACAGACAAATACAAAACTCAGTGGTTGTCCATGCACAGAAATGTTTGTGCACAATTCAACCAATTGTATTTGAAAAGGTGTCCCTTCCTGTCAGTAGTGTACTAACAAAACAAGTATTGAATGCTGGTTCTCCTAAAATTGATTTACAACCACAAGTGTCTTACCATGCTGAAAAAGTTTTATAGTTAGTAGCATATGTCAAAGGACAGCTGTCCTGTCTATCAGGAAGTTCTCTGCTGGAAAATAAGTCATGATTGGCCAAACTAGCCAAAGGAAATCATCTCTACAAGTGTTTCCTTAATATTATATCTCCTCATATACACAGACCATCTTATAGTGACATTCTGGCCTGTATACCAAAACAAAGTGGGAAACAGAGATACATAACACTACAGTGAGACAAGGCTTTCAGGGGAACCTGAGGAAATTAGCGCAAAAGTCATGATGACTCAGTACCAGTTAAAAAAACATTGTATTTTTGAAATGTCATCTGAAGATAAGTGGTCTAATGAAGGATAAGACAACTTTCAGTGTTTCAGGACAGTAAGATCAAACATCTGCCACTTAAAACAGCTGGGAAGCTAAAAACAGTCTGAGTTTCTCTGATATATTTGATAGATTGCCATTTGAAGCAAAAATACCCCAAATCCACTCTAATTAAAAAATCAGTAGGTGAGGAGACAAGCTCTGACACAGAATGATGTACTGATGATTGTACTGACTGACATTTCAATATTTGGCTATACAGAGATTGCATAAATCATCCAAAATATATATAACAAAGAATAATAAACACTCTCCTGCTTTCTGTTTATGTTGCTTCTTGGAAAAGGTTTTTGGACAAAATTTTAGGAATTTCATTGTTTTTATGGTACTATTTTTCAAAGCATTTTTCAAATAGATTTATTTGCTTTGAAAAGACCTTGGAATGACAGAAATATTTATAAAAATAAATTCTTTAAACCATGAAACAGATCTAAAATAATTTTCCTGTATACCAGCGTGTCGTTGTTTTATGATCTAGTATTTTATGAGTGGCTAGGTTAGAAACGCATGCTTCCATTTGGTACATAGTTCAAAACAAACCTCTGGAAATCCTGTAATCCTACCTGAGTTATGCAGTATAGTAAGTGTGGCAAGCCCAGGTGTTAGTCTCAATATTCAGTTTAATATCTGTCACAGTTCTGGGGGACAGGGGGAGGGGGTTGAGATGTGTTTGTCTTAAGATGTGTGGCACATAATTTGGTGAGGAAATTTTCTTATTTTTGGAAGAAGGTAAAAAATATTGTCATAGGTACTGTTTCATGTTTACGTCACCTGCATGGAAGTCTGAAGTACTGCTAAGTCAAGGGGAAAAGTGAAAGGGAAATACTTTATTTCGGGTCTCTGTACATTATACCATGACTATTGGAACTAAGGCAATTATAAACAGGAGATATATTTTACACACACATATATATATACACACATATATATACAGCTTGTATATATGCATTAACTTATTAATTTAACCAGAAGACTTCTTCTTTTATCAAACCAGTCACAAAATTATAGCATATTGCATTTGGTATAGGATGATTGATTTAACAGCAAAATTACTTGGGCATAATGAAGACGTTGTACATTCAGTTTAGCAAAAGCTATTTATTAGTACAAGTATACTAAGATGTATCTAAACTGAGAGGAAGCATTGGCATTGTAATTCTGCAGTTCTCATTATTCTTTCTGCTCTGCCTCTCTGCTACCTGCACAAGCCATCTGCCACCCACAGGTTAGGCACATCTGCAGTGAGCACATCAAAAATCAGTGCAGTGCTAATGAGTGACACCCAAGAACACAACACTGTGCATTTTTTCCTTGTTTATCAATCTACTTCCTAATAATTTATTTGATAATCAATTTGTAAATGTCTGTATATCAAAGGTTAATTTTAATGGAATCATGTGATGACCAGAATGAAGCCAGACCTAATATACTGGACTTACTAGGATGTGTACCTTCTATGACTCCTTAATTCAGTAATAAATTAGCATTTTATAAGATATATCAGCATCATGAATTTGGTCTTTTAACAGAGAACACCAAATTTTTGCATTGCACTTAGCATTTGAGCTATCAAAGAGCAATAATGTAAACAGCATTCAAATCTTTTAAGACTGAAGTGCTTAGTATTCTTCCATTTAGCAGCATGTTAAGAAGTTTCATTTAAAAATTGTGATTTTACCAATTAGCTCATCCTACTCAAAGACACACATACCGTTGGGAAATGTGAAAATGGTTATTAAATCAAAAGATATGACTGCACTTCAGCTAGCACATGGGCATTAGAGATCACATATTCCCTATAGATTAATCCCCATGGCATCACAGGCTGATTTGGCTTGCCAGTATTACATTAGTAAACCATCTAATCCAATTTAAAACAGGCCAGGAATGTTCCATCCATTATGGTATTTCTAGTGTCATTAGAAGCAGACTGATCGAATAAGCATCTTAAATCAGCCTGCAGCATACAAGTAAATCACTGTGACTTGCCCAGCAAGATTTTTTTTTTTTTTTTTTTTTTTTTTTTTTAAAAAAAATTTTTTTTAAAATTAAGGGAAAAAAAAAAAAAAAAAAAAAAAAAAAAAAAGACATGTCAAAAGATGGAAGCTCTATGTGTGATTTTCATTTCTGAATGCTTGCAGGCAGCAAAATTTCTTGGTATTTCAGTGGATAAGATTCTTCACTGTAAAGTAGCAGTACAGAACACCATGGATTTAAAGATACGAGAGGCTCCTTATTCTGCAGCAAGCTTGTTTTTAAGGAAAGCAGTAAAAAAAACAAACAACAAAAAAAAAAAACAAACAAAACAAAACAAAACAAAACCCCACCAACCACAATAAACAGTAATAAACGAAGCAGACGGAATGAAGGCAGAGCATGATACTACTCTCACAAATAAAATCTGTTGTACAAAATAAGAGTAGCCATAGTAATAAAATCTATCAATCAAATATATTACAAAGGTTGTGATAGAAAGGGTGAAAAGAGAGACCAAACTTTGTATTCACAGAAAATGAAAAACACTCAAGTGCATTACAAAAATAATATTTTAATTCCAGACTGGTATACCTGAAAGGAAAACAGTTCTTCAATAAAGTAGTAAATATATGAATAAAGTGTTGGCAGTAGTTCTGTGAGATGACACAGCTATCACAAAGATTTCAGAAAAGGACTAGGCTGCAGCTTGGAAAAGCTAGGAATCAGACTGAATAAAATAATCAAAATGGCATGTAACCTTTGCAGCTCTCTGAGACCTGTCACGTTCCACCAGCCAGACCGTGCAGGTCGCAGCCACTTTGTTTAAGCGATCACCCATAAAAAAGTAACACTGCACTGATGCAAAAGTTGGTGAATACCTGCTCCTGTTCAACAGATAAGTGCTCTCATGAATGTGTGTTTCACATTTGTTTAATGGTAAAGTTTTTCATCTGTCAGTCAAACAGCTCTTAATCTTGTCTGGACTCCCTACATAACTGAGTTAGAAAGGAAACTATTGATCCTTTATACACTAACTATGGAAAAGTAACCAATACCCAGAAGTACAGAAATGGACCTGGCAACAATTGTTTCCACTGCAACTTGTTACATGTCTGGACCAAAGACAGTTTTGCAATAAAGAAAAGCATGTACAGACCCAGGACATGACCACATTCTTGCAAAGTGCACAGATGCACATTGTTGTTGTTGTTGTTTTTGTTTTTGTTTTTGTTTTGAAATTCCTCTTTCTTGTATCGTCCTTCCCGCCTCCCTGAAAATACTGAAAGTTTGGGCAGCTCAACTCAGATAGTTATGGGAGGGGATTTACAACCCAAACAAATGTTTCCAGGCTTTTGTTCTTTTAATGAAAACAGATCTTTACTTTTGAAGGAAAACATACACCTTCTGTGAAAATAAATAAATAAATAAAAAGGAACACCTCAATGAGTACTTAATTTTCTGCTAGAAAAATTTGAAGACAATTTTCAACACTTTTAAAACAAAATTCTACTTAAATTTCTCTTCAAAAATTAAATCCTTTCACAGCACTAAATTGAAAAGCATTGAAAAGCATTTCAATTAAAGCAGTCTCAATTAAATCCATCTGAGAGAAATAAAACAGGAGAAATCCCAGCAAACACACTTGATATTGATATTGAACACACTCAATAATCCACACTTGAACACAATGACAAACTTGCACAAAGTCTCTGCTCTAGTTTATCCACATCCTTTTGATCCCAAGAGGTCTGGCCCTGGCAAACCCTTCTCAGCAGGACATGGAAAACCACGCTCAGGCAGCTAGCACTTGGGAAATCTGTTCTACCCTATGCTTACACTGGGTGTAGCAGTGCCAAACATTATTACTGTTATTAATAGAACAAACCCGGATGGCAGCAGTAAATCATGCTCCTTCCAAAGCTGATTATTTGTCAAATGTTTATCAGTGTAAATGAAAAATGTACCTGATTAACAAAATCTAAAGGCTTGTTCTGAGGTAAAAAGGCCTCAGCCTTACAATTTCTCTAATGAATTTCCATTTTGTCCCACAGCAGAACACATCAGATTTACCAAACGAAATTACGAAATTTCTGAACCAAAGTGCAAATGCTTTGTAGAAATAATGAGTAAGCACTAGACTGAATTATGGCCACATGTTGCCTCCCTATGAAACAACAAGTAAAAGTAGAAGAGTCACATTTTGTTTTTGCCTCTTTTGCAAGGCAGAGAAATATTCTGCTTCTTTACTTTTCCCTCTAGCTTGGCCTCTCTGAGTTGGAAGAACATTAGGTGAGGATACTGGGGAGAGGGAACAAATCCTTCCTTGTTCTCCTCCGCTCCTGAAGAGGCAGGTACAGACCCACCTTTTCCCTGTCCACAAGTGTTGATCTTACCTGTGCATCAACTAGTGTTTCTTTGGCAAAAGTCTGTTTTCCTTAACACATTATAAAAATAAAGTCATCTCATTAATGATAAGATGCTGGTCTGAGATGCCAACAGGGAGACAGAAACAGAGACACAGAGAGGGAGGGAGGTTCTTATGATAGATAATTCTGCCTGCTGCTAACTAATCTTCCCTACAGCAGTGACTTCCTGGGCATTGAACAATCAACCTGATGTCTCAAGTAAATGCCCAGAGACCTAAGTGGGTGAACCCAGTCCCAAAAGTCCAACCCTTAAGCATGAGACCGATGGGGGAAGGCAAACTGGGATATGAAGTCTTGTCATTATAAGAATGTAATGGGAACTCCATTGAGTACTCACCCATAAGACGAATTCTCACTGTTGATTCTTCCCAGCTGCCAATGAAGTTTGCAGGAGCTGCTGCTGGTCCTCAGCATCTTCAAAACTTAAAATCACAATGACAAAAGGCAGGTATCTGGCAAAGAAAAGACACAAATTCACTGATCACATTAGTGAAGAGGGAAAAATATTTCTTGGTATAGAAACAAATAACACTCCACCAGTTTTTTTGTTTGTTTGTTTATATAGTAGTTACTGTTCTAGCAAAGGAGACAATACAGAGATAAAACTAAATTTTCTTCTGACACGAATTCACCTAAGTGAAAGAGAGAGTACCAGGACAGGACTTTGTCTTGCATCTATAGTACCATGAAAATTATCACTTACTGATGGATTTTATTTACAGTATGTTGAAAGGAAAACTAAATGTTGCAATGACTGAGCTTATATCTCCCAATATCTCCAAAGGCAATTGTTTCCCATGGGAGAGCATTATACAAAGAGGTAAAGATTACAATCCTACACACATTGTAAGTGCTGAATTTTACTTGTAATGAACAATATTTTTGCTTACTACAGATGCAGCTTCTCTAAGGAGTCAAGGTGTACCAGTGGAATGTTTCAATTGCTTGTCTACAATTTTGGTAGCTCCAGTATACTCGAACTAGTAGCTGTCCTGAAAAGGCTATGCTGGGTTTGTGCAAGGGGAGCACACAGACACTTTTTGATCAGCCAGGCAATTTCCTGGGGCAATGTGCTGATCAACACACTGAGCTGAAACATCTGCAGGATAAAGGATTGTGTCTGAAAATCCTGTGTTTGATGCCCATAATTGTGACAAAGTCATTGCATATTCTGTTCAATGCTTTTTCTGTTTCAGCACTTTCTCACTGTACAAAGAAGCTCCAGCAGTCTCTTAAATGTGGTTGGTAACTCAAAGTACATTTGGGAAACCAGCCAAAGAAAGGCTTTTCTTCTGCATGTTTTGCTGCATTTCTGTAAAGTGACAGAAAAATTAAAGACGCACATTTGCCATTTTTGCTGGATTTCCCCTAAGAAAAAAGAAAAAAAAAAAAAAAAAAAAAAAAAAAAAAGAGAGCTTGAAATATATATTTTTTTATCATTAGTACTACTTCCATTAGAGAGGCTTAAAGCCACTTAAAATCTGTCATGTCACTATCTAGGTAGCTACTTTTAAAGACGTATGCCATTAACTTTTTAAACTGTAGTAATGTAAATGTCTACTCTATCTCAGAACGGACTCTGCAGAGCTGTCAAAGATGCCTTTCCTCTGTGCTAAACATAATTTGAAAAATGCTGCAGGCCAAAGCATTTCCTGTTCTTTACAAAGCACTGTGTTCTAAAGACCATGCAGACAGAAAGAAGACTAAAGCTGAGACACAAATGCCGTCAACCCTGGTAGCAGAATTCACTAATCCTGGTTACAAAGGAAATTCATTGGAGACTGAAGACCAAATGAGGGGCAAGACACCTTACTGAATGAATAGGGAATGCTAAATAGAAAACCTTATCTGAAGTCCAGTCTCTCTCTCTACAGATATCTACTCCATATAGCAAAGTACCAGAACGGACTATCTAACATTACTCTCTGTGGGTCTCCATGCATAGCTTCACCTGCATAAAACAGCCCTGCCAAGAAGTATCATCAGCACAGTTAGTGTTCTGCCCAGGTATATCCACTTCGTTTACTCCTTTACATTTTTCTCTGTGCCTAATCTTATGAAACCTTTCTGTACACTGGCCCAGGCCCTATTTAAGGGGTGAAGGGTACCTCAACTTTGCTCAGAGCCTGCAGTGGGGATGCTTGTAGCATTCCTTTGACAAAGTGGCTTTGATCTTTCTCAGGCTGAAGAAGGCATATGGAATAACCTCACACTTAAAGCAATACTCTCAGCTGCTCAAATGTTATATAGAACTTGGAAACAGTCATACTAACACCAGAGCAACCTTTGCACACCAGTGGCTAACACTAGCTAAACTCAACATTGTCAGTGCTTGCTCATGTGTTCTGCACAGGTCTTCATCTGGGACGGCCAAATGCAAGAACACCTTGTCTGCCTTTCAGAATGGCTGCAGGGGGAAGTAAGTGCTCAGCTCAACCAAAATGGGCAAACTGCCTTTCAGAAGGTGCCAGCATTCCCTAGGCATTGAAGAGGCTGAGCAGGGCTTTTGTGTGATTCAGTCACTTGGGTTTTCATCTCCAGGTACAGAATTCTTTTTGATGGACCTAAAATACTTCCAAAATGAATGAGCTAAATTTCCAGGCACTGTAACTGACCAGGCATTTTCCCTGGCAGCAAAATCCCTCTCTTAGCTCTGCAGACAACGTACAGCATACAAGATGGTCCTCCATTGCTTTTACAAACTGGGTCATGATGACATACATGTTTGGAAAGAGTGGTGAGTATCAGGCCTTGCTTTTTCATCCTGCTTGCAACCCCCAGCTGTCAGAGGAGAGTCTGCTTCTCCTCTGAATATAAGGGTTGCTGGTTGCCAGTGCTTTCAGTAAATGCAGAGGAGGCTAAAAGCCATTTGTGCACATAGGTGAAAGTACCTGCATAGGGACCACAGACTGCTTAGCCTTAGCAACTTATAAGGTTTCTATTTAAAAACAGTGATTTAAAATACTTATGAGTGCCAAATGATTTCTATAGCCTTAATTACAGTGATCACATTAGATTTATCTTTTTTAAAATTATTTTTTAAATTGCAGAATATATTTAGTGATGGGGGTGGAATCTTAACAGAAAAAGGAAAGAAGAAAGGAAGGAAAGAGTAAAGAAAGAAGCAAAGAAAGAAAGACAAAACGATAAAATTTTATAGCCTGATCCAAAGCCACTGGAATAGATTAGAAAGCCTTCCACTGACCTCAGCACACGTTCCTATCAAAAAAGTGTTGTCCAGAACAAGCTTTACAGCTAAATTAGAAAATGCAGAATCATGTAATACAGAATCTAGTAATACAGAGATTTCAACAGATATTTTATTAGGGTCAAGCTAAAAAGATGCTGCTATAAACCTATTGATCTCCTTACCTTTCAAATCAAGATGTGTCAATGGGAGGAAAAATGACAAAGGAGCTCTGTCAGTGAAAGGGAGATCCAGAGCTGCCTTATGGGAGGCCACGTGTACTAATCCCATTTGTCTTGCTTGCAAAAGAATTCTTCTAAGTTAAAGCACTCTAGGGATTTATTGAGCACTTTTCAGTCTTCAACTGGATTTAGCAAGTGAAGCAGTTTCAAAGCCTCTAGATTAGTACTACACAATCAGTCTCATATAAACGGGCATGACAAGGCGCAGCGTGATGTTTCAGGCAGTGACAGTTTACATGTTTCTGAAGACAAAGGTACCATTCCACTTGCAAAACAAGGATGAAAAGATTGTTCTACACTTTTGTGGGTAGAATTGCTTAGGAAGATGAGGGTTTGCCCTGCTGCCTGTTGTCAGATGACTCGTACTGCACTTGTGTTCATCACAATGATGGTAATAGGATTGGCAATGCTTAAGAGCTTCTCTACAACTTGGATACTGCCTTGTTGAATAGTTAGATTTTTAAAAGGTTAGAAAGAAGAGCTGCACAGACACAATTTAGGGCACATTTATCATAAAAAAGATGCTAAATTCTGTTACCCCTAAGTGTAAATGAATATACTGGAGCCTTCAGTGGGTCAGGATTTCACTGTGTGATCTTCGAGTACCAAAGATTTTCTCTAACGAGAGGAGCTGAAAGAAGCTTCTGAAGCCAAAATAACCTATGTTATCATTTGCAGCCACTATTACATTTTGTGTTCCATGCGTTGGGCAGAGAAACTTAAGTTACAGTAGGAAGAAAAAGGTTCATTTTTAGAATTGTTTAAAAGAAAGAACTATAAAATTGTGGAGTATATATATATATTAATCTTTCAAATTAAAAAAAAGGAGAACTTCATAATTAAGCAAAGTGGTTGGTGAAGAGGCAGTAACAAAAAAGTTGACATTTTCCTTCTGTTTAATTATTTCCCCCACATTTTCAAACTGTGAGAATTTCAACCACCTCTACCTGTTACCTGGACTCCTAATCAAGCACATTAATATTAAAACCCCACAGCTAATTGGGGTGTGAGCCACAGAATGCAACACTCTCATTAAAACAAAGCCTTGGTTGGAATGCTTGGCAAGTCTGAGCCAACTAGTCCCTTAGATATGTGAGTAATCTATCTATTGCGTGCAGTGAAAGTATTCTAGAAAAATAGCAGGGGGGAGAGGTATTTAGCTCTTCAGTCATACAGTAAGATTAACTTTAAGACCTAGTTCAGTATACATTCATTTAGGCAAGTAGGGAATCCTCTAGATCCAGGGGGACATTGGAGCATGATATTGCCGAGCATTACTAAATGCTTCATATATGTGGCACTTGAGCCAGTGCATGAGTCAGTGGGTAGAGCCAGTCCACAAGTCAATAGGCCAGAGTTAGGGCTGGTTGGACTGGTGCAGCACAATCAGGAAGAGTGATCTCGGAGAGATCTTCATACAAGAGAGGTTCATCTCTCCCTGGGTGTACTGTCTACATCTACAGTTACCTTACCATTTATACCTATGAACATTAAGATAATGTTAATGTGAATTGTACGCATCTTGCCTCTGCTTTGTTACAACTCTTGGGTTTCAAAACAAGCTCAAAGAAACATTCTGAAAATACTGCCTGTCATTTGAAAGACTGAAATAATCCTATTCCAGTATTATAACACAGTGTAGGTTAACTACAATAGTTCACTGATTAGCAATCAGACTAGTTTTTACAATGTATTTCTATGAGTCTATAAACACACTTGACCTGTGGTTTAAGCTGATAGCTTACAATAACAATAATGTGCCACAAGCAGAGTTACTAGAGGCGGAGCTTGCTGATACAGCTAGGGATCCTCCATCCCTTCTGACAGCAAGTACTCCAGCAGAATTCCCAGTTGTGCAGGAAGATTTGGACTTTGTGGGTTACTTCATTTTTGGAAAAGCAATTAGCCAAAACATTAAATTATTTCCACCCCTGGGTATTTTATACATAAAACAATTTGGGATGATGGATTCAGGCTTGCAGATACATCAGTAGAAGTGAAACTTTTTACTTTTCCCTGGTTATGCTTCTGCAATCAAATTGACAACAGTAGGATTACAGAAGTATAACTAAGAATGAAATTTGCATACTCACATACGTCTTAGTGTCTTTGAACAAAACAGCCAATTGATGGTGAAAATTACCATTACCTACTTGTATTCACAGTGCTACAGTGGGTTTTTGAAGAAATAAGTTGACTAGGCTGTCTTGGTTATTTGAAGATTTACAGTTGCAGTAACACTAGAAATAAATACTGATTTTTCAACTTATTTTTCAAATGTTTGTGAGCATTTTGTACATCATTCTCATATGAGTGAAAGGCATGATGCAAAATGACTTTTGCCAGCAATTTCAAATAAAGGCTCTGGTTTTAGGTAACATTATAAACGTACAGTCAACTAGGACAACATAATAATATGGCATGTCAAATTTACTTGTAGCTGTAGGCAAAGAAAAATGAAGAAAGAAGAATAGCTTCAACATAGTGTTACAGCACAATAAAAATCTGCTCATTAAGTTTCATAAATTCCATTACAAAATTTAATGCATATGTTTACATCACTAATACAGTATGAAGCCTGTGTTACGAGGCTTTCAGCTGGAAATTGCTTCACTTTACAAATTTTCATTTGAGGTCCTTTAAACAATTATGTCAAAATAAAGGAGCGAATTATAAGCATCCACAGCATTCTCCCAGCTTCCTGAGCATATCTTTATTATTGGGAGTATGGTTTGTAAAACATCAAAATCAGGTTGTCACACAGAGATTAAGGCTGGGATTTTCAGCAGAAGCTAAGGGAGTTAGCCACTCAACTAGTTTTGAATTTCAATGAGTCAGGAGCATTCATTTCCCTTAGGCTCCTTTGAAAATTTCAGCATAAATATTAACAACTAACTTTTAACAAGCATTTGGTCATTGGTTTCAATTATCTCATATATGCCAATGGTTACATCCTTTTCTCACAAAGGTCTTTTCCTATGAGCAATTTCTGGGGATGCTGTTATATGCATAGTATCACAAAAAGGATCTCCTAAGTTTGCCTCACTATTCAGGCCCAGCAGAGTTTACACATGCTATTTATTGCTTAGGTCTTTTATGTAAAAGACCTCTTCTTGTATCTCCCCAAGATGCTCTATGTTAGGAGCAACATCCAATTCATTTCATGTATTTTGACTGATATTACTCAGAGAGAAAACATGGGAAAGAAAAGTCAGAATACAGAAGAACAAGAAGGTATGGATATTCTAATCATTCCATGAAACCACGCATCCTGCAAAAAGTCAAATGCCGACTCTTGACAAAAGTATTTAAATGAGCTCCCGTTTCACTTTAATTATATAATAGAATTACTTTTTTTATACCTTTCATTTTTAATTCCAGCATTACTTCTCAGCTTTAACACCTTGAAATACATGTGATTCCAAGGAATACATGATGCAGAGAGCTGTAGGTTTGTATTAGAAGCTTGATCAGTTGCTGTGCCAGACCAGTATCTGACCAAGTGCTCCGTGCACATGTGCAATGATTTATGCAAGTTGCCATGCAGTTTTGGAAAGTCAAATGTAACACAAATTCTATTTGCATGGATATTATGCAGACATAAATCATAGTTGTGTATTGCTCCACTCTGCCTTTTATATCAGGGAAGGAACTTACTCTTGGAGTGAAGTTGGCCTCAATATAGTACTCATGTAGAGTGAAATGCAACCCCTTAGCATATCTGATGCTGATGTAGCCTATTCTGCCTTCATCTCCTTTTTTAACTGTTCCTCCTTTCTCTTTCCCAGAAGTGTACTGCGAGGCATTGGTGCCGCTGAGAGCACTCAGATTTGTAACTGGGGGATGATGAAACCATGTGCAAACACCATTCTGCTTGCCCTCAGCTCCTCAAGTTTCACCCTTCACATGGTGAAGTATCGATATCTCATCTGTAATAAGAAGGTATTAATCCTGGTTTTCTATTCTCATTAGTTTTTTTTAGTGCTTCTGCTGAATAATATTCTTGTTGATTGTTACTATTCTTCCTCTCTTCCTCTCCCCAAGTCACTCCATCAATTTATGAATTGTAAGACCTAACTCTTATCCTAGTATTTCTTCCTTTTGATTCTACAGGGGGGTTGAGGCTGTGTCTCACAGTCACAGCTTGCAGTTCTTACATGTGTCTTGCTAAACATGAAGCAGTTTATCTAGCCCACAGTCTGGAAAAGCCCACAGTGCTAGTCCCCTACAAATTGGTTTACAATTATCCTTTTTTTGTTAATTGTGCAAGCTGAAGGAGGCTACCTAATACTACTCTAACAGCCTCAGTTTACTTTGTGTTATAACTTAATGTTATAATAACATTACCATAGAACCAGATATACATGTCCCTATATGCTTTATATTTTCATAGAGTACTACTGGCAGGAGATTTGTGGCTGCTGCACATACGCAGTAACCAATATTGCAGTGGGAAGACAGACTCTTGGTAATTCAGCATATCCCCACTAAGTCCAAATAATTGTATCCGCTTATTCTAGGGATAAAGTTTGCTTTTTGGTAACTTTACAGAAATCAAATATTTGCTTTGATATTTGATTCTTCCACAGGTTTATCCTGTTTAAACTTGTAACTGTGACAACATAAAGAGGTAACAATATAAAGATAGTATTACAGAGCTCGGCACAATGAGAAGTGAGAAAAGCCGATCAAACATATTTTAGGTTAATAACAGAATCTATACATGATTTTACATTCTGTCAGCTCCAAAAGTGACCAAGCTATTCTCTGTCCTTTACATGTTTAAACATATTTCAAGGGAAATGGTGTAAATATTGAAGAACCACCTTGCCTGGACATGAGATAGCAATCTGCCAGTACATACGATTGCTACAGAAAGGAAGATGAGAAATTTTTCTCCCTTTCAGTGAGGATAGGACAGGACAGAAAATATAAGCCTTATCATTCAACAAAAATTATTTAGCTAACATAAACAAAAGCTTCCTAGCTATTTGGACAGAGAGACATTAAAGGAAATACTTAGAAGGGCTGATGAGCTTTTAAGAACAAATAAGGCAAACATCTGCCAGAAACACTTCAATTTTTATTTTTGAACCTGCACAGGAATTTGGCTAGTATGTTTCTCCACATCCCCTCTGGGTACGATTCTACGATTAATAAACTGATCACATGCTAAGTAGGTGTCTTAGAGGAGGAAACTGCAACAACACAACATAACAAGGTTCAAAATTCTGCTTTTATACTGCAGCACGTGAAGTCCCTCAAAGGCAACAGTAGTGCTAGGACCGTATCATCCGTAGCAGCAGAGCAGACCAGCAGGGATGTCCTGCAGCGGTGTTGTCAGTGACACCTGCCGTGGGCTCAGTCTGCCCCTCCATGGCCTGGCAGATATTCGCAGCAGCAGCAGCGCTCTGAACCCGTTACCTTCTGCTCTGCAGGTGCAGCACTCTGCAACTCAGAGATACTTTGGAGAACTATGGTAGGGCACATGGCATTTCTGCCACAGCATCTTTGTAACCTCCTGAGTTCTACTGTAGCAACAATACTCTGAGTGTATTACGCTCAGGGACCTGGCAGAGGGGATGTACACCTTTGTAAACTAACTGAGAGAACAAGTCAACTGTGAGTAGGAGTCTATTGTATTAAATAGGAAAAAAAAAAAATCTCAGAGGACAAGAAAAGAACAGGAATATTTAGGTAATTAAGGTGATTTCAGACAGTCTAGACCTAGATTTTCATCCCAAAATATAAAGAGAACAAGTTGAAAGAATCTCCGAAATGATTATCTACAGGAATTTAGAGAGGGAAGGAGATGGAAGGATAAACGCAGTCCTAATATCAAAAAAGTATATCTATGGCAGAGGCTTGGGGGGGCAAGAGTGGCTGGAAAATCTTATTGAATAGTTTTGAATATTGAATAGCTTATTGAATAACTTCAACTGTTGGGGGAAAAAAAGGAAGTAAAAGTTATTGTAAGCACCTGGCAGACGACAAGAAGAGAGATAACAGCCAACATGCATTCTGCAAGAACAAGTTATGGCCAACAAATCTCATTTCCTTCTGTGACACAGTAAAGAGGCAGCCACCTCAGGGAGAAGCTGCGCTCTGTCCTGGATCTGGTTCTATTCAAACTTTCACCACAGAGAGCTGCTTTCTAAACTTGCAGATGACACCAAACAAGGAGGGTCTGAATGTCTGCCGTAGCATTGGAACAGAAATCAGAATGATTTTGACTAACTGAAAAAGTGATATGGAAAAAAAAAAAAAAAAAGAAAAAAAAAAAAGAAAAAAACTAATCAAGGCCAAATATAAGGAGCAGTTTTTATGCAGGAACAAGCAGAAACAGAAATGCAGCAGTGAGGACAGCAAGAGAGCCAGGTAGCAGATTACAAAATGAATGTGAATCAGCTGCACCGTGCTGTATGCAGAAAGAGCAACTGCTTCCTGGGTTGCATAAGAGCCCAGTTTCAGCATCTCTTCTGAGCACTGAAGAGAGCTGTGGAAAGGCTGAAGACAATCTGGAGAAGGGAAAGGGCAGTGAAAAAAGACCGAGAGACCTATGACAAGGAACTTGGGTGGTTCAGCCTAAGGAAAGAAATGGTGTGTATGGGGTGTTTGAGGAATACAGCAGTCTTAAAGCGCATAAATGCCAGTTGCCAGGAGGAATGGAATACAGTTTGGGTCCAGATGAACAGGGCATATCATGGTGGGTAATTATAGGAAGGAAGATTTTTAATAGGAGAGACACTAAAGCTTGGGAATACTTTATCTGGGGAGACTGGAAAGTTCTTGCTACTGGAAGCCCTGAGCATAAACTTAGGTAAACATCTGTCAGGGCTGACATCACTATCCTGCACATCCTGCTTTGAAGGACACGTATGGACTAGAAGATACATGGATGTACCTTTTAGCCCTATTTTTCTTATTTTTTTCCTTGAAGGAACTCTATTAACTGGTGTGTGCTTAACCCCTAAACTTTATTTCCCGTAGTTTCACATCTGTCAGTAAAGTCTCCTTCTTCCCCTTTACAGTCATAAATTATTTCAGATTTAGAGGAAAATATATCTATTTCTTGCTTCCCAATGAACAGTGGGTTTGATGCTCTAAATCTGAGAGAATTTTTGTATTTGTATTAGCATAAAATATTTCAAGCTCTTCACAGATTGAATTTAGTCCTTCTTTCAATAATCCAAATTTTAATCCTCATTTCAATTATCTCTATATTTTGTAGAATCCCTCAAATGATTTAACACTTAAAGTATTATATGTGTTATAATTTAAAACTCAAAAGGTATGGATGAAAGCAGATTATATCTTATTAAAATATTAATTCCAGTCCTTTGAGATAATTGTAACTACAAGCAATTGGTTAATGTGTCAGAGATAAACACTGTCAAAAATAATTGAACTAAAATAAGCATATGGACCCCATTCACTTCAGAAAAATGTCAGAAAGGTAGAATTATAGGATTGATTTTTAAGAGCACACATACAGGTAAAGACAAAATACCAAAAAACAGTATTTCTGCATATATCCTTATGTATCTGTAATTCAAATTTCAAACTCAATTTTCCCTTCTACATTTGTATATTGAGCTGAAATTCTAAGACTTACACAATGCTGAGTGATAGAGAAACGCCGTTCCTGAGTTACCTTCCTGTGACTATACAACTGGCACACTAAAGGAAGTACACAGAGTTGGAATAAACCCTGCTTGTCCAGCCCTGCTCTAAGCGGACGATGACCAACCAACAGAGCATTTAGTGAAGGATTTGAGGCTATCCAGGATTATCTCATGACAAGTAGAATTGAAAATTTTAAAAGGGACAAAATTTATTCTTAACAGTACCCTAGACAAATTAATTGAGAAAGGAAACAACACTAAGATATGTAGGAGGTAAGGTGTATTGCTCTTAAGCCGTATTGTTCAATGCCTCCATGCAGATTTACTGGGGCTGTTCCCATTCAACGTAGCAGCAAATCAGGAGTGCCCCTCACAGTATTCTCACAAGCAGCGCACTGCAATCAATTACATTACTCATGTGAGTAAGCAGAGGAGAAGCTGACCTTTATAGAGGTAACAATAGATAGTTTCCAATTACTGATAAAGTAGGAGTAGATAAATCAATCCTAAAAAGCACTTTGGATAACATTATATTAAGTCTTCACTATATAAATCAAATCAAATGACCTAATGACATTCCACGGGGGGGGGGGGGGGGAGGGGAGGGGGGCGAGGTACCATACCATCCCCTCCTGAGATTCATTCAACTGACTGTCTTTTATCAAAAAACAAGTCAACAAGTCAATAGCTAAACCAAAAAGCAAGGGTGAAAATACATCACTGCGATGCATACAAGCAGGAACAACAAAACAATGAGCAACCACAGCATAACACTGGAGGAGCAAGGGGCTTAAAACTCACTGTTTACCCCACAGTACTACATCCCTCAACTCTAGTATTATTTTAGTGTGTATTTTTCTTCAAAATCTTCACTTAAACAGAGAACGCACACACTGTTGTGCCTTTTTCCACTGGAAAGATAACCTTCAGAATGTAAATCAATGCACTTTTGCCCTGGTAATCCAGTCTTGCAGAAAGCTGTCTCCAGCTAAACACTATCAGCAGAAAAAGGCATATAAGCCTTCACTCTTCACTATGGTATTCACCCCAGTGAAATGCTCATTTCAAGCCCAAACTGCAATCATTTTGAATGCTACTGTTCAGGCAGTCTAAGAAACATCTCACAATCTGTTTCAGTTATTGTGTAAATGGGGAACAGGTCAATGAAATTTTACCATTTTGATAGTCCTACCTATCAAGGTTTTAAAAAAAGACTTTAAGACATATGGCTACTCTTGCCCTTTGAACAAGCTGGTAACAACACACACTACCTTGTGTTCCTCCTGGCCTCTCACTGTGGAGTTCTAGGGCCAGCGGGAGTGTCCCTGGGGAGACCTGGAAGCACTGCACATTGAAAAAGTGTGCATGAGAAGATAACACGGCAGAGCAAAAGGTGTGTTCATCCGCTATGCTCTCCTCTGGCTAAATTAGAGCAACTATAGAAAATGTACCATTCTTCAATTTACCCTTACACAAGGCCATAAAAATACTGTATAAAGGAACATAAAGGAGTTCTCTGGGACTCGGTTTTCTGGTATTCAACATAACAAACAGTCAATGAATTATCATCTCAAAAAAAAAAAAAAAAAAAAAATGTTTATCTTAAAAAAGGAAGCAGTTACATTTTCTAAAAAGTATATAGCAAACTCTTGTGTCAACAGTGAGGACTTGTCCTAGCAAGCATGGATGTAGTTCTGAATAAAGACAAAACGGACCGCGTACTTTCAAGGTCAGTTGAATTCCTGTGATACTTTAAAATGCTTGATCCCCACCCCAAGAAGAGGAATTACTACTCTTATCCTGTTCTGTTTCCTCAAAAGATGCAAAGGCCTCTTCTCCTGCAGCCATAGAACACTGTGCCACACTCAAGGATTTAATAACCGTTTCCTTTGTGCTCACTGTGATCAAGCTTGTTTTACAGCTACTCCTCTTATTTGTATTGCTGGGTTAGAAACGGCACACTTAAAAACAGTCAAGCCCACGTGTTCTATAATCCCATAAGCATAAAGCAAAACTGACTCCATCAGATTTCCTTGAAAGAAATCTGAAACAGTCTTCATTTTAAAAACTCCATAAAAAATAAGTGAACTTTTCAAAATGATGTTATTCTAAGAGAACAGTGAATCCTAATGCAGTGAGACAAGGATTCCTGAGGTCAGAAACATCAGCTTTACAGAAATGTCCTTAGGGATGCCTGAATGTATTATCTTGAGACCTTTAACTTCTCACTTAGGCCTTACTGCCCGTCACTCCACTATCAATCCATTTCTAATATTTTACTTTGCTATGAACTTCTTGGAATGACAAGAGGATGATTCATAACATATAGCAAAGCTTCCAGGAAGCTTTTTCAGTCAAAGCTACAGGGTAAGTGAATCAGCCTTTTGCTTTCTCCCAGGAACTACTTATCTTCAATCTTTCAATTAAAGGTCAAAAAATGAAAGAGGACAGCTCAGTCATCTATTATGCTTCCCCCCCCTTTCCTATTGTAAGAAGCTCTGCTCTTTACATAGTTGTGTCTCAGCCTGTTTGAGATTGTTTTCAGTGGTAGGAATATAAAAAAATCGTCTTGCACATTTAAAGGACAAACGGAAAAATGCAGAGAATGGCAGCAATTCCTCTTGTGACTCTTTTGGTCATTAGGTAGTATAGATCGTCCTGACAGAAGCAAATCCTGAGCTTTTATCAGAAGTTATCAAATAGTATTTTTAGAGTGTCGATAGGCTTAAAGGCAAGTATTTCTCCCAGTCCTGCTTGGTCAGCAAGGAAAATACAGAAACAGAATTATATGATTGCTGTTTGGAGGGCTGAGGGGAGCTGATTTTGGATCTTATCTGACATGCACATAGTGAAAAGTAACCAAGGGCATAGATTAGCATACTATGCCTATTTGATCATTGCCCTACGGCCCTGTTCTACCAGTTCAGTCAGAGCTCAGATGGGTCAGTGGGCAGACATAAGTCTCATTAAAGAATACCCTTGGCATTGAGAGTCTCTGCAGGTTAAAGAGCCAGCTCTGCTTGCTCTGTGCCAACACCAGGGACAATCCTAATGCAAACACAGCGTGATTTTGAGGAGAGAAGAGTCACTAGAGAGGAAAGCATATGAACAACAACAAAAAGTAATGGAAAATAAAGGAAAACTGGAAAAAAAAAATGTGATCGGCTCAAACCAAAACAATTTAATATTTCCTTATGTTCTGTTTCTTCTATGAAGAAAAAAAAAAAAGAAAAAAAAAAGTAATACCCCAGATAAATCAAAAAACATTCGGTTTGAGGCAAGGAAAAATGGTTTCCTTCATCTAACCCAGTCAGTTTACCTATTCTTACGTTAATGGAGGTTTGTGTTCTCATAAAAAGTATTTCACCAAGAAAGTTGCAAAGTTTATTTAATTTTAAATAATTTTTAATTAAAATTTATTTAATTAATTTATTTTTAAAAAATGTTTTGGCCTTCATAAAAATTCCTTATCTTGTCCCCATTTCTATTTTATTCCTCACAAACCTTGATCATTGCCAAAAAAACACAAAACAAAAAATTAAAAAAACAAAAACAAAAACAAAAACCAAAAAACAACACACTCATACTGCTGTAACATTACCCCTCAGCTATTTATAAGTGGGCAAAAACCAGTAAAGCCCTCCAGGCTGGAGACCTCACAGCTGGCTGGGCTGGCCTTTGACTTTCTGCTTTGAACCAAGTTCATCACTGATGAGATGAAGAGGGGAGCCCCAGCCAGCCTCTGCTGGTTTGTCCCCATGCCAGTGTGAGAGCAGACATCATCACTGCGGGGTAGGAGGATCATAAAACCATTTTTTCTGAGCACCACCTTAGCCCGTGCTACCCCAGAAGAACCACCTTTGGTCACGTCTCTGTGTTCACTAACACCGTGCTGCAGCCTGGATGTGAGTCCCCCTGCCCCACGCTGTGCAGCTCCAGCAGTTGGGAGCCAGACACCTTCCCCAGGGAGGGGTGGCAGCAGGAGTTAATCCACATTTGGTGAGCTACGGCTATAGACTCAGGAGAACTATGATTTAGTGCAACATTATCAGCTTGTTTGATAGATGAGCCCGTTAAGAATAACAGAAGCCAGCTGCTGAGTATGCCAGCGGAGCTTGGCATGGTCTGAACAGCGCACGCAGGGGGCTCAGCACCACCCGCTGCCGCTCGCTGCAGCCCGTGCTCACTCCCTGTGCCTGTGTGCCCAGTTCACACCAGCGAGTACAGCTGCCTTCAGCACAAAGGCAATTCCGTATATCTGGGGAGAAAAGATGATTAATGGTTAATTTTGAATTAAATTGCAAGCACAAGATTGAATTTCCTTCATGAATGACAGTGTGTGTTAGCGTTAGTAGCTGTGTCACAAAACAGCTCCATTTTGCTTGTTCATTACAGAGCCGATAATGGGACTAACAGAGCATGTGCGACAAACGTTTGCTTTCTGCAGCTCCTGAAATGGGTTCAGCTCTGCGTGCCTGTTCAACAATGGGAGTGCTCAGGCACAGGCTGCCTATTTGTCACCTGGCTACCCTTGCACACTGCTGTACCTCTTGATATAGATGAAACAGAGCTGCTGTTTGTTCCCTTTCAAAGAAGGAAATGTTGTTTTAAATCAGTAAATGATCCTTGGCACAGTTAAAGGAAAAAGTTTACAAAGAAAATGAGTCCTCTCCATGACCTGAAAAGAGCTACATTCTTCTGCACCAGCTCCTCTCATTGCCTAGAATGGCACCGTATGTGTGTGAAAGAGACCTGAGAGAAGAGTGGGGCACTAGTGAACCCACCCATCACCTTTGTAACATTTATGGATTTATTTTCTAGATAATTTAGAGTCTAAACTATGTCACAGATACTCTCAGCCATGTGTTCAAATCCATTTGCTTATGGTTCAAGTATGCATTACTGAGATTTTTGCATGCTGATATGTTTTTTTAGGGGTTAAAATGATTCATTTCCCATCACTTATTTATCATTTCCCATCATATTTCTAGATGTAGCACAAGCCTCCTTGGTTCTGCTGAATTCAATGGAACTGTAGATTTACATCACATATGCCTCTGGCTCATTTCTTTACAAGAACAGCTTTCTTCTTTGAATTGTATAATTGGTGAAAGTTCAGAAGACTGAACTTTTTGGAGCTCATAACAACTCTTGACTGATACCCACATTTCATGGAACAGGAATCAGAAGCAATGTTTTGGTCTAGTGTTCTTATTTCTTCTACATGTTGTAAGGCTAAGACATGGGGGTAAATTACAAAGCTTCTATTTATTGCAGTGATACTATTGACCCCATGCTCTTATGTGGTGCTGTCCAAGGGTGACTTGGCCTCCTGCTAAAGGGAGCCACTATTCCCAGCACTTCACTTGGGCCTGCCTGAGTTTCCAATGCAGCAGTTTCTCCTGTATCCCATGATCTGAAACCTCTGCACCTCATTCTGCAAAATCCAAGCCTGAATATTTTTGCCTACAAATTCCCTGCTCCCAAGTCTAAGGCAACTATCCAAGATTTGTGTTTGCATGAACTTCTAGGGACCAAAGAGAGCTTGGAACAAGGAGACGCAACTTTCATATTTTATCAAAAACATTCAAAATCTGAAGGCACAAGAATGGTAAAGTGAAACCTGCTCATCCTTTCCCATTTGAGGCTGACAACCTGGCCTCATCCTGACAATGTCTGAAGGCCATTTCTTCACAAAATGAAAGAAATCTTAGAAGTTGTGAGTTGTATTTTTCTGAGACAGACTGACTGAAGAGAAAAGGGTCAAATTGATCCCGGGTGAGACTCTGTGGATCTCAAGGAAATGAAGGTAAGGAAGTTATCCTAAGGACGAATTATTCAAAAATTCCAAAGAAAATGCTGCTTTAATGAGAAAAAAGTTCAAAGATGCAGAAATATATCAGCGAATTCATAGCAGATTGTCCAGAATCAGGCCAAGTTACAACAATCAAAATATATAACTGAATTCAGACAGAAAATGTAAAATAAAGGAGGGACCAGAACTACAGTAGGGTAAAGAATAAAGAGCATAGAGTCTATTGCTGTCTCTCTGGAGTCAGCTTTTTAGTAATCCACATTTGAAATATATTAAATATGCTGGCAAACATCCATGCACTTTACGTATATCATCCACAGAAGTCTACCAGTCTATCATTCTCAACAGGCATTGAAAAGCAGTAAATGCCCTCCTTGCTGTCTTCTGAAATTCTTCCAGGTCCAAGCTATCACTTACACTGAAGGTTATACAACATTTGAGGAACTGAACATTTCCAAAACAAACCCAATGCTCCGAGAAAAAGGTACAGACTGCAGATGCATTATCAGCTGTAACAATGCTAAGAGGACTCTGAAAGGAGAACAAGGTGATATTCAATTGATGAATTAATATTGCCATTTTAGTACAGGCATAAAAATGTATCTGACCACAGGTCAGATACACCACTGTCTGGTGCTGTGTGTAATTACACCAGCAATTATCTAGCGTAGTCCAAATGCAGACCCACCAATTGTTGCAAATTTCTGTAATGCATTAATTTATCTTATCTTGTTAAAAGATTTTATTCTTTTTGATAATGAACACCAACAGTAAAGACAGCAGCTTCAAAGTGCACTGTCAGTCCTTTTACCCTAATAACTCATGCAGACACTGTAGGCTTCCTGTCAACTTTCAGAGCTCTTAAATATAGAAAAAAGGCAGGGCCACTCAAGAGAGTCAACCTTTATTCACTGGGAAGGAACTAGCAGCACATCATAACAGATGCTCATCTTTGTGCAAAAAAATAAAAATAAAAAAAAAATCACATTTGCTTGGAACTGAAAAGTTGACTATTTAGATATTCTGCACATCACAACCATTGGGCTTTCCTATGAGTGCGTATTTATACGGCAGGTGGCATTGTTAGTGAAGGAAGCACAGTACAAATGTTGAGTGACTCACTTTCCTAAATCTGAAGTTGAAAACGCTTTGATCAGACATTTCATGCTTCACCATTCATTTCTGAGAACAAAGTAAGAACTACTTGTAGCAATGTGAGCAAGCAAGGCTTTCACGGAGTTTTAATGAATTAGGGTGTTTTGCTGAACAGCTTTTTATCTAGTGGCTACAGTGTAAGATATTAATGGCAGTGACAGCTTAGTACACACTTCCCCAGATTCTGAACATCAGTGTATCTTGAGGGGCCAGTAAAAATGACTTCTAGAAAATAAAATAAAAATATCTTGTTCTGGGGATGGATTTTTTTTTTCTCTTTAAACATATAAAAGGGTAGATGCAGATCTTTGGTTGCACTTTGTACCAGCAAGCATAAAGCAGCCTAGGAAACTGCTTTAAATTGCTTGTTTGACATGTCCTGTGATGTAAGAGACTGCTTGGGAAGCCTAAGCCATCATCTGTGGCCTGCCAGCCAGAGAGGGAGAACCTGCTGGCTAGACAGGGGCATGCGGTGCTCCAGGCAGCCCCCCTGTGCCAGCAGAGTCCCTGTAGGACTCATTAGTTGGCAAAGTTTCTGGCAGCTCTTTCAATGGCTTCTCCCCCTGGTGATGCTGGAAGCCTGGAGGAACACACAAGCGGAACTCCTTCCCCAGCTTTGTGAGCTGCCCTGAGATTTTGCCTCCCCTCACTTTTCTTGTACAACATCATGGCCTGTTTCTCCTGTTGCCGGTTTCAGTGAGTGAGTAACGCTGTGGGTGAGAGAGAAATGCTGTGGAAGATGTGAAGGGCCATTTCCCAGGTTTTTGTTTCAACATACATTTGTCATGATATGCTGCTATTTCAATACAGCTTACCTGCTTTTAACTTTAACTAACTTCTGCTTCTAACACCTCATACGTTGCTCGGAGTTTGAAGGCATAATAGGCAAACATTACAGTTGTTAAGCAGGTGAAAAATACCAACAATAAGCAGGGGATTTATTGTAATCAGTCAATATGCTCAGCCTTGCAACTGCTCAGTACTTTATGCTCCATAATTATATGGTTGCCACAGTGTAGCCATTCAACAGTGTTATAATTAGTGAGTAATTAACTGAAGAATTTGATGACATGCTGCAGAGCACAAAGCATGTATGCTGTTGATCGCAAAAGGATACACAAACTGTCTTCGTAGCAGTGTTCTGAAACCACCATGAAACTCATAGTTTCTCACTTGTGGTGATTTACAGAACTTTTCAGGTGTTGGACAAAGTTAGAAACATTTATAGATTGTGAGAAACAAAGTTGTGTTTTTGCAGTAGGTACTTATTTTTCTTTATTCCAAGGTAGTTGTGTAGTCATAATAAGGAGGAACGCTAAGTAGATAAGTGGACAGTAGACGGCCTCACTGTTCCAAAATAAGGTAGAAGCTTGAGGAAAACAGGATGAGCAGTGTGAGAACAGTAAAACAAAGATCACAAGTTCTCAAAACATAAGAAAGGAGAAATTATAGGGTTGAAAAAAAGAAAAATTGTACATATATGGTATAGAGGAGCGTAGAGTAGCTTGTGAACCTGTAGTACTCAGCCAATGGGGAAACAGGGGAGGCGATCAGGCGATGGGTAATAGGGAACAAAAGGTGATGATTTGTTTACTAAAATGCACTCCTGATTAACAGAACGCCTGCCATTGCAATAATGAATAAAATAAGCTTCACAGAAGATCCTGTCTGAAGAAACTTATTTGAGATTTTTCTCACATAGATGGTTTAGATCCTACCACAGCATTCAGACACTGCACTTTTATTGAAATCAGCCATATTTAAGTATTTGGCTGTCTTTGTGGATCTCGGCCTTATGCATACACATATAATGGGCTGCCTCAGTACATCTATACTCTCAGAGCTATATATCTCCCTCTATTGGTGTGTGTATATATAATTATTTGTATTGCTTATACCTGCATGGTTAAAGATTAAAATTATGCTAATATAACTGAACCTATAGTAAGTAGTACATTAAAATAGCTAGTCTATTGGAGAAAACAGTTCAGTTAAAGGCAATTTGCCTTTAAAGATGACCAGGTTGGCTTCTAATATATCTTTATTTTTTTTTAAATATTCATAAATTACTAATATTTGTTGACATACCTAATGAAGTTCCAGTGGCAGCAATTCAGTGCAGCACAGAAAGCTTGTGCGAGCTTCTTTGCCAGCACTGAGCAGGAGAGAGGTGTACAGTGAAGGCAGAGGGGGATCTGCCTGATACCTGGCAAGGAAGCACCAGATATGGAGAGTAGAGAGGATCTGCAATTGTTACACCAGATGAGGAAAAGAAATCTGCATAAGAAAAACTGAATGCCACCCTGAAAGCTGCTCTCCATTTCTTGTGCCAAGTCTTGGCCTCTGCATAGGACCTGTGACATGTTTCACTTTGATATTTCCAATCCATTGTTTTTCTATTATTTTTTTATTTATTTATTTTTACAGCTCTTTAGGCTATCCAAGTATTCCATGCCATTTAAAGGCCCTTTCTTATCCTTTTGTTAGAATAACAGCACCACTAGCTGCGCATGTCCATACATAATCTCCAGTAACTTTGCCAGCACAGAGCTGGAACACCTGATTGTGTTGTCTTTTATGTGAATTATTTTACATTTTCTGGTTGTGGTGCCTAAAACATTTGGTCAGAAATATGTTGGAAAGACAGATGTTCCTTATGGAGTGACTGTATCAGCTTGAATTTGGCAGAACAAGCCAATGTAAGCTATTTGCTCTCTTGAACTGGAAAAAAAAAAAAAAAAAAAAAAAGTCCTCAGGAAGCTATCAAACATGGCACAGCATCTGCACACCTAAACACAACAGCCTATAATTTCTCAGTGAATGCCAGATGTGGAACAGTGCAGGCAAGGCTAAAATCTACCTGTAACTTTCTAATGAAGCTCTCATTACTGCAGCCTCAAGGTTTTGATTAGCCAAGAATTTCTAAAATTTACTGTCATGTGAAGGGAGTGCGATCTGGTGTAACATCATCTGATCAGCTATTTCACAGGCTGATTTAGAAAGCCACGGTAGAAAATTTTGACACAAACTTGGTTTGGTGGCCTACTTGGAACATGGATTTTAAAATTAATGATGACAAAGCAAAAGCTGGTATTTTGAAATACTTACTTTGTGGTCCATGTAGCACCAGCCACCACGTTTGCGTGTTCAGATTTCAGGAGGAGGCTGGCCATGCTGCACTGGGCTGAGAGGAGTTTCTGGCACCCCTCATTGGACGTACCACCCAATTTAAGCCTGAACCTGTCCTTTGCCATGGGCACACTACTTTGGCTTGCAGAAAAATTACTTTGAGTCCTGTGGTAACAGACGTGGGAATATGCAAGGGAAAAAAAAATAAAATCATGTTTCTTACACATAGAGAGCAAATGATCCTGGTATGTGTGAGGGATATCAGCAGGACAGTGTGATAAGCAGATGTCACTATTTATTTGCAAAGCAGATTCGTCAGGAAGCCAGGCTGCCCTCATGTTGCCCAGTAATATGCCTGAGCTTCACCTTCCTGATAACCCAGCAGCGAGAGAGAGATTTCAGCTTCATCCTCCCACGCTCCTTTTCAACCTCTGTTTCTTTGCTGCAATTGCCAAGAAAAGGACCTATCTGGTAGCACTTAACAGGATTTCCTGTCAATTTTTCATATCCACTAGATACCAGAAGGAGACCAAACCTGCTTGAGAGTCGTCACATGCGAAAGATTGGTCATCTGTAAAGGACCTGCATCAGATTTTCACCAGCGACCCAGGACCCAAAACCCTTCAGCTATGTAGCCCCTCTCTGGGGCTTACAAAGGGTGGATGAAAGTCATTTTGCAGTTGTTTTTAGTGGTGGCCTAAGAACCTCCAGCAACTTCAGTGAGGGCAAGGCCAAGAGCAAGTGCTTCTGAGGACCCTACTTGAAATGCACACAAATTGAGATGTGTTCCCCTCACAGCACACAGGATTTATCTTAGCTTCCCCACAAAGCTACTGTCATGTGCTTGCAGGCTTTTTGGCTAGGTATGCAGCTGACCCTAATTTTTTATAGGTATTTCGAGATTAGGGAGGAAAAAATGCTGCGTAGACTATCCTATTAGCAAGCTAATCAAAAAAGAGCATAGGCTATAAGTACGCTGGTGTTCAGCAGGGAGGAGCACTTTGCCATGCCTAATGCCTCATTTTGGGGGCAGGGTATATAAACACAGTACTACATCAATAGCAGGTGAATCAATTGATACAGAAATTAGATGTCATGTACAGCAACTTGGCCTTTATTGCTTTTCCAATATAGCTCATCTTATGCTCTCTTCATTACCATTAAATAATACCTGGGAAGTAGAGCTATTTTGCAGTCTCTCTATTTAAAAGATGGAGTTTTATTGCACAGATTTTATTAATTTTATTTTTTGTTCTTGACAAGAGAGCCAAGAACATCTATCTGTGTTTGTTACTTTAGGCAGCAAAGCATTTAGGGAAACAAATGCAAAAGATACGGCTTTAATCAAAGCTGATAGCACTGAAATCCTGAGACAACACTGGCAGGATGCTGACAGAACTCCTCCGAATCCTTTGGCAGCTCTGCATCCAGACCAAGTGGCAATGACTGTGGATAATAATGAGGTGTTTCTGAAAGGTTCCTGATGGAACTGGCAACGCCTACATGCCTTGTCTTTACTGTGGTAGCTGTTCCCCGATTTCAAATGGAGCACGTGTGCTCGTGTGTGCTACGGGACGGGGGGGACCCTTTCATCTCTTCCAGGCAGACAGGAAATGGTGTCCTTTTCTGAGAGAAGAAGATAACAGCTGTAGTGAGCTCAGCCACTGTGCCTTGCCATCCTCTCCAGTATGTAGGCAGGTGTCCTGTAGGTGTGAGTTTTCTACCCTAAACACACCTCTTTGTCATATAACTGGTCTTCTCTGGTAGGCCTAGGCAGTCCAGATATGTCAGACATGCAATACATTGTCTGCTTTTTACCTCAAAAGCTCTGTTGAACAATTATATATAACATCCTCAGGATCCCTAAGTCAACCTGAGCAAATTTCTGTGATGGCCCATAAGGAGGCTGTGGCTGAAACACACAACTTTGGCACTGTGTGCAGAGCCAGGTATTGCTAAAGCACGAAGTGCTCAGAGATAAGGATAATCTTGAAAAGAGTCTCCTTGCTTCAAAGCAGCATTACTGAAAGCAAAGACACACTCACCCTGGGGACCTACAGACCCTGTTCTGTGCTGTGGTGGAGGGAGGAAAGAGGAGAAAGGCTTGTCACAGGCCGGGCACTGAACTCAGCTGATGTGACTCCAGGGGCAAAATATGGACTTAGAGAATCACTTCTGGGGTAGCTGGGTGTGCCAGAAGAGGTTGGAAAAGCATCTAGCTCTTCAGTTCCCCATGCCAGTTGTTTTGGTGACTTTTTTTTTTTTTTTTTTTTTTTTTTCTTGTTGTTGTTTGTTTGTTTGTTTTTTCCTGTGTGTGTGAGTGTTAGGCAAGGACCTTTTCACTGGAGAACTGAAAAATGCTAAAAGAAGCAGCAGAGCAAGCCGAACGCTTCACACTGTCTCCGCTCATTTCTGTTCCTCACCCACCCACAGTTAGGTGAGGTCAAACTAGTCCAGTAGCAGCAGTAGCACCCCCACTTGGCTCTGCGAACTGCTCACCATTTTATTGCCAAAGTAAAAACTAAAAGAAATAGATGCCTAATAATTCTCGTTAACACAAATCATTAGTTTATTGAACAGATAGCTTCTAGCTATGTAAAACTGACTGACACCACAATTCTCTGAAAATTTTCTTTCCTGGAAGAATTTGAATAAGAATAACTAGCAGGCATCAGCTGAAAGTCATTACACCCTCAAGATCTTTTCTGTGGATTCACAGGAATAGGGTGCTCTGCCCTAATCTAAAGCACTATGACAATTATTAAAGCTGTGACAAGGCTCATAGCATACCCGTGGAGGGATCTGACACTAGTCCAGCTATTGGGTCTCGTAGAACAGCGTAACTCTGCAAATCTTTGTAATCCCATTATGGAAATGACGAAGGGGGAAAAAAACCTGCATCTGCTGAAGTCAATGACAATTTGTAGTGACAGCTTTTCAGCAAAACCATCTTGTCTAGGCCTGGCAAGCAAAGAAGAGCTATGGGGCAAGGATACATCCTCCAAAAAGGAGGCTACACAGAAAAAATGTAAGTGCTGTTCTGATTTTACACTTACAGGGAAATATGAGCAGTAACCAAAACATTTTCAAGGGCTAAAGATACATAAATACTCACAGCTGAAAGCCTCAGTGTAAGAGGCAATTTGTGAAACTTGCTGGAACACAAATCATGTAATTTGCACAGGATCTAATCCTTTCCCCTTTTCACATGGATTTATCCTATGGCTGCTAATTCACCTACAAGGCCATAGGAAGAACAGGGCAACATGCTGTACAGTGCAGGCCAAAAAGACATGGATAAAATTGCACTTAAATGTATTAGATCTCATCTGAAACCTCTTGAATGCTTAACATATGCTTAAACCCATCTATAAAACAATATTAATTCCTCCCTATTTTTCAGGGAAAGACTTATGAGCACACTGAACTATAAAAGACAGGGGAACCTGTGGATTGTATTCTAAGACTTTCAGACCTAAAACCCTTTTTAAAAAATAAAATAAAATTAAAATAAAATAAAAATAAAATAAAATACACCTCACCTTTAAAAGAAATATAGCATCATGTAAAGACAATAAACCAAACACTTGCTGAAAATACCAAGAACCATTTGTCCTGATTCTTTTGACTAACTTGCATGCAGCAAAGTGAATCAGAAGGATGTCCCACCTATGACAACAAAAGAGGACATTTTTGAACTGTATATGCAGCTCATATGAGTTTCAAAGTGATGAGGGAAAAGCGTGTTTAAAATCCTATTAGAAAATGATGGGGTTTGTGTGCCTACTGTACTTCAGAAGAGGAAAGCTCCTGTACTTCATTTCTTTACCAGACATTTTATCTTATGCAATCTCTGAACGCTTTCTGATGCTCTGAGGGGTGGGCTGATCTCATTTAGCCATATTAGCTGTCAGAGCACTGACTGCTGGCAACTCAGACTTTGCACACTCCCTTTGCATACTTGAAAATCTTCTCCCTTTCTCTCTTCCTAAAGTTGTAAAAATCATTTATTTCAGCTCAAGTTCATTATTTCCTTTCTCTTCAAAAGCTGCGCAGCCTAGTGAGATTCATTTCTCCTTCCACACATCCACAAAAGATCATTGCCTTTTTGTTTTTATTTGATCTAGAGAAAATCTGCAAGTTCACACAAGCCAAGTGCTGCACCCTCAGCTCTCAGAGCCAGCTATATAAGTACATTACGCTTAATGCTATAGCTATGTGCCACACATGCCCTATATGATGTCAAAAGTCAAAGGCAGACAGTTTTGTAACTCATCAAAAAATGGCATTGATCTTAATTAGAATTAGTATATTAAGCCATGACCTGGCCTGCTCTCTGATCTAATGAATACATTGATGTTATCGTTCCTCAGACTGCTCTCTCACCATAGCGGCTCTTCTAAGAATATTGTCCTGAGATCAGCAAGCAATTGTGTTTCTGCTATCTCAGTGCCAATTACAGAAGCACCACTTTGAAATGAGAACAGTGAGAAGTAAATCTAAGACTGCTCTCCTAACTCTTAAGGGCACTGATAACTTCCTTACCTTAAGATGGTATTTGTCTACAGCAGACTTTTTGCAGACAGGTCTGGCATCGACAGCACTTAACAGATCTATGAGAAACTATAATTTCTTATCATTCTCAGCAATAATCTCCTGGTCAGTATCAATGCTAAAGGGTATGCTTGTACCTACAGTATCCACAAAAGACATGTGGCAACAGTCATAAAGTTACCCAGAACAGAAAAGGAAAAAATCTACCTTGTAACAAATGAAATTTCACCACAATTCATTTCTTATAGATATTCCATTTCCTTAGCTTCACCATTTGAAAGACATTAGGATCAACAGCATCTATCACCTGTGGTAAGACACTTCCATAGGAATGATGCCCTTGTAATGACACAGCTGTGTGTGGAATCTATTAGCACTGGCACTACAGAAACAAAACCAAGGGGAATTAACCCTAAACTGGGAACGGCTCTATGATTCCCATCGTAATATGAAGGTAATTTGTAACGCAGGAAAAACAAATCACTGTGCTCTGCTAATGAACAGCTATGAACAGCACACACACACCTATGCCAGTAGGGTCTGTCACGTCTAGGAGCGTATCACACAGTACTCTTCTCCACTGCCATTACTGACATGTAATATCTGTCACCTTAATTATGCTTCACACATATACCTACTGCACAGCCTAGTCTGAGGCTTACAATTTGTTTCTTCGCAGGCTACAGATGGAGACTGTACAAAGCATATTCTGCTAAAAAGATTCTGGCTGGTGTGCAGGGGAGAGAAAAAAAATTACATTTTTCTTCCTGTTACAGTCTGTGTCAGGAGGAACTGTCTGGAGGAAGGGATGACAGTAAAACTCACTGAAGTGTAATTAAGAATACCTGCCTTTGGAGATCCTTCTGGAATAGAGGCCAAGCTAGGCTGTACAAGGAAAATCAGTATGCAAGAAACCTGGAACATGAGAAGAGACAGACTACTAACACTCCTGAGAAATGCAGAGGCTACTGCAGCACACCACCCCGAAAGTGCCCTGGAAAGTAATTGCGAGAGCACAACTTCCTTAGGGATCAAAAGTTCTGCAAACATCTAGCCAGCAAGATGGGGGAACTCTTGCAACCCAGAAACAAAATGAAAGCTGAAAAGACTGAAAAACAGAGCTGGAGGAATTGGGTTATCCTTTTGTCCTGAGCAAGGACAAGGCAGACTAAGGGTAAATTTTATTTGCCCACAAGCCTTTTATTGAATCTTTCTCATCTAGCACATCTAAGTTTTCTCTGTTGAAGAATTTGCCTGTTGCCATGTATTGCTTTTGTGTTCTAATAAAATGCAGTTATAATGCTGAGAACCCTTTTGGATGTTCTCACTTTCAAGAAACAGCCGGGTAGCACCACCTCTGTGCTCTGGCTGTGCTGGGTCCTGTCAGAACTGGCGTGGTCTGTTCTGAGCCCTGCACAAGCCACAGTGCAGTGAAGGAAAACTCAGACCAAGACCATGGGGCTGGGGCCGTGCCTTGGCTCACTCCAAAGCACTCTCATTTTGAACACCTCAGCTCTCATGCTCTGGTACTAATGGAAATTTGCTTGAATTACACTATGTTGCTTCAATCCTTTTGAAGCATAATCCAGTGCCCACTGAGATGAGATAATTCCCATTGCTTTCAATGGACTGTGAATTACATCCTTTATTTCCTTTTCAAAGCTCTTTTTGTGTTCTTCCTTTTCTTTATGTCAAGGCTTAAATCTGCATTTTCCCCCAAATCACAAATTCTGCTGCCCATGCACACCCCTCAATTGGATCATGCTTGTTCCAAAAGCAGCGTCTGCAGCCAGCCGCTCAGGACGCACAGACAGCCTTCAGCCCTCCTCCTGCACTGTCTGTGTCATTAATAAAAACTGACATTTCACATTTCAGCTGTAACATCTAACCAGCTATATATTATACATACAGAATAACAAATGGAGCATTCTCTGACTCCTGGTCTACATCGTGGGCTTTCCTAACAGTAGGACATTTTATTATTCTTTCCAAACGTGAACGCGCCGAAGCTTTTTTTGGATCCTCTCAAGCATGCTAATAGCAAGTGGGCTCAGGATTGAATTCTCAGGAAACATCAGTAGATGTCATGATCGGTAATGTGAGATCAATGCTTGGCCTCTTGCCCTTAGTTTGATTAAGTACTATATAGCTGAACAAAAAGAACAGTTTGGGAAAAAAAATACACACACACACCAATAATACAGAGGCATTTCTCTGTTCCAGGGCATGTTTGGTGGTTCTGATGCTCTGCACTGCCATACCCATGTTGCTTTGATTACCAGGTTCCTGGGAACACATGCCCAGCAAAAAATGCAATTACATGCCCAGACTTCTGTTATTTTATCACTAAATAAAATGTACACAGAATAAACAGTCTGAAAAAAAAATGCATCAAAACTGCAAGAATCGACCTCTTTACTGAAGCTTCCTCAAAGCCATGCCCAAAACCAGCACAAAAATCTACCCATCCCACGTCCTGCTGAGCCTGCTGAGGGCACAGTTCAGTGGCTGCTGACTGAGGGCTCCACGTGGGCGAACAGGAGGGAGGCCTGAGCCATTTGCTGGAACTTTTCCATTCCTCCAGCAGTGCAGTGAGTTAGAGAAGTGCTGGAAGTACTTCAGAGGCCGCTCCAACTTGGCCAGGGCTGAGGCAGCCCCCTCCTTGCAGGCTGGCTGCTGACACGGGGCAGTGCTGAGGCACAGACAGCAAAGCTCCTGACGGGCCTGAATGCTCTGGCCACGGAAACGGGCAGGGGGAAAGGCAAAATTATGGCAAGTCATGCTCTTCCTTTAGCAAAGCACAGGGATCAGCATGGCCTCACAATGGGAAGTACAGCTCAATGTGTATTTTTTTCTGAGCTCCAGAGCTACCACACAGTAAAACCTTAAGTTTGGCATATTTCCAATCCAAACCAAAGACTGTGACATACTTTGGTCCACCCAAACCAATAAATGAACTCAATTTCAAATCAAAAATTTGCCTGAAAGCTGTTTTATTTTATTTTATTTTATTTTTTCTTTAAACACAGGTACCACACCACTCCAGGTGTCAATCCCTAATTGCAAGTGGCCTAGTCACTTCAAATTTCTCTACGTGCCTGAGCTGCCAAAGAAAACCCTCTCTGAGCAACACCCTCATCTTTCATCACAAGTCGCATGCATTTGCAACATCCTAGGGTCCCTAAAGTCCACAATACTGTAAAAATCCAAAATTGTTAGCAAAGCTTACAGGCAAAGAAAAAGCAGTTTTCAAAATGGGATGCGTGACCCCAAATGAATTCAATGCCATTTAAAGCAAGAAAACAAACCTATACTTCTGTTTTTCAATTGCAATAAGAGGAACTAAGACTGTTACAAGACTTGCACTTAACCTCCAGTTACACAGATCTCATTGCATGTCTGCTCTCACCTGCAGGAGAACATGAGTTCAGAACTGCCAGCATCATTTGCTTTCCTCCTGTCAAATTGATGCAAGCCTCTTTCTCCTGCCTTTCAAGTGCCATCGTCTGAGTGCACTGAATCAGTTTCAACTACTAAACTGCATTATGTGTTCAGACCCAGCCATACTCTGGTTTTGTTTTCTGCATTTTTCTAAACCCACACACCGTATTTAAGCAATAAGCTACATCAGGCAGCAGTAAATGAGTGATTACTGCACTCCTAAGGCATTGTTATGCAGTATGAAGCTGGAGGCCAGGGTACTCTACCAATCCTACAGAAATGTATAGTGGGATGTCTTCTACTGAAACAGAATTTATAATCACAAACATAGGAAGCAAGAGAAATTTGATACAAGTATAACGTCACTGCCAGCTACTCTGAAATGCTATATAGAAATAACCCTAAAATACAAAATGACACAATTATGAGATCTGGATCATCATACAAAAATTGTCAGAAATTGAACCACTTTATTAATATACTATGATGCAGTCACCCATTACCCCCATTGACAGAAAGATCACCAAACTATTCTGCAAAGGAGAAAACAGGTCACAGGTAAGGGGAAAAAAAAAGACCATTAATCTTCTAGAATAAGACATCGACCACAAGGATATACTAGACTCCTTCCTCCTTTCCACTTCCTCTTTACTCGTCACAGTTCTCTATCAACAACAGACATGCAAAACCATCAATTTTCAGCCAGGATCCAGCCTGGCTTGTTGTCACCGGTGACAGCACTGCTGCTTTCAGAGAACCTCAGCCTCTTAGCACACAACTCAGGCCTCTTGGCAGGAAGCTGCTTGCAACAGCTTTTATGGTCCTATGCATCATATGAAGTAGACTAAACAAAACAGTTCTTCCCATTTGTCTTCAAATTCTAAATATGGTCCCCTTGTGCAACTTATGTTATTAATGCAACGGAAATCAAATTAATAAATGTTTTACAGTGACTAGCCGAACCAGGATGCCAGTTTAAGCATCCTACATACACATGAATAACTTGCTAATCCAGGTACCTTCTAATCAAACAGAATTCAGTGAAAGAATGACTAATTTTCTCAGCTGATTGTCCAACCACTGTATCTGTAGCTATCACTACTGACAGCCCTGTTCCAGGATGAGACTCTTCTGCAGCGGTGCTGAAGGCACAGCCCCAACCTACAGGTGGTCCCAGGAAGCCAGGATGCACCATCAGGGCCCCTGGTCTACCTGATTTAGAGGTGTGCCCACACAATGCTGTTGTTTTGGCAGCTCAGGATAGAGACATTCTGTTTAATTTAATGGAGGTTAACAACAGAGTGGGCTTCACCCCGGTAAATAATTTTCAAAGTTGAGGCACATTTTATCATTTTATTTCTTTTAATGGTCTTCTGGTGGAAGATAAAGATTCTGTATCTGTTATGCTAAGCTACCACTTTGTTTCCCAGCTTAGCTGTAGCTCCTGCCAATAAATAAAGGTTGAACAGATGCTAATTTTCCTAAGTCCAAATGAGAACAGACAGTAATACAAGCACCTTGTCCTCATTCCCCTTCTCCCCCAAGATTACTAATAAAGAGTCAATTGCTTGGCTACCGATTGTACCACGTGCTCTAATTACTTGTTTAAATGATGGCAAACACATTAAACAAGTATTAAACAGTATTTCAATCAGTGTTCTTTGAAGAGGGAAAGACAAGCATTGGAGGCATTTATTAATCACTAAATTAGTCTTAAAATTAGCATGACTTTTGAGAATTTTCATTTTGCAAAAACATCATCCTGGGTTAAAATAAAAGCTCAGAACAGCTTTCAGAGCAGAGAGCTCTAAGCAGGTCAGTTTGCATCCCCTACAGCCCAGGAGACTTCTAAGGGGAATGCTAATGTGAGAAGCTTCGCCTATAACGAACCAACAAAACCACAGATCTGCTTGCCCCATGGGCTTACATGTAAGTACACATCCAAGCATCCAAAATAAACTGTTATATTTCTGTTTGAAATGTTGTAGTGAAATACACGAGTGTCACACCGCTTGCCTACCTCAAACACACAGATGTCACAGGATGAAAAGGCTCAGCCCAAACAGCCACAAAAATGCAGCCCAGCAGCACAGGTGGGTGTTTGCAGGACCTCGCCAGGGGGACCTCCATCGTGTGGGCATACCAACTGCTTGGGTCTGCTCCTTCTGCAAGTTACCCTCCACAGAGGACACACATAGATGTTTTATCATGTGCTAATAACCGTGCTGATGACCCATGAATGTCTCCTGAAACTGTACTCATCAGAACACCAGCAAATGAAAATACCCTCCCTTTGCTTGGTGCCCTGCAGAGTCCTACCCTTACTGTCACTGCGGTTCCCCAAGTCACAGGGAGAAAGTCAGCTCCCAGTGAGCACAGGGCAAGGCTAGTGTGTGCGAGTTTCTGCCACCTCCCATGCGGAGGGCTGAGCCTGGCCCAGAGGGTTTTGGCTTTAACTTAATGTTAAATCCACATTAGAGAATGATTGATCTGTAACATCTTGAGACCTGGCACCTTTGCTTTAATGTATACCTCAGGAGAATACAACATATGCAATAATATGCGCTTCTAATCTTGTTATCAATTTCCAACACAACAAAGCACACACACTAAGGTGTGTTAGAAATTTCACAACACATGTACTAATTACTAAACAGTGTCAGTCATTTGTCAGTTAGCGGGTTTTGTTTTCTTATGGGAGGGAAATCTCTGGAATACAGTGAAACACACTCGCTCCCTCCCATTGTTCTCAGCTGACAAAGGTAGATTTGGGTGATTGCTTTTTCCAGTTGCTTCTTAACATTGCAAATCAAACTGCAATCAGAATAATGAGGTGTCACTGGTTGAAACCATAGCTGGTACTACATATTGTCAAAGATTGTTCACACTAATCAACTAATAATGGCATTACTTTCCCCACCGTGTTAAATAAAATTCCCCTGGTTGTGCAACACAATTACTATTAATAACTGTAGAAACCTTAGTGTGTTAAAGGGAACTGTTTCAGAGGTTATCTGGAGACTTATTTTAGGATGAACTGGGGAAGACACACCTATCAGATGGAGATTATTCTTTAGTAATTAACCATGCACTGTTCCTGTGGGTGTAAAGTATTTCATAGTATCATGAAGTATTTTTCTTCTAATGATGCACCTGCATTAAAATGGTACTTTTTAAGCTTACAAGGAATAGCTTAAATGTTTAAAAACTTCAACAAATTACTACATTAACAGCTATTCTTTAGTCTCAGGAAGAAAACATATGAAATAATACTTGATAAACAGTCTGATTAAAAGATTAAGCATTAAAAGGAACGATAATGAATAAAAATTTATTTTATGACAAAAATGCATTGACTGCTCAAGAGAGACATACCTCATGACTATTAATGCAGTTGTTTATAGACTATGCCAGCACAAATGCTGAAAATATTTTTTGCTCTCTAAGCCCGGAACTAAGTCACTTTGAAGGTTTTAGAAATTACTTGCTTATTGAGCTGAATTTCACCTAGATGCAGCAACATTTTTATACTGAGATGACAAGTGCGAAGACATAATTGTTGCGACACAAATGTTGCACGGCTTATTTTTGAAAACATTAATCAGGAGGAGGAAAAAAAAAAAAGAGCAAGATCTGAAAGAGTAAGGCAAAGTCTCAAGGTTAAATAAAGCTACCCAATATTAAATGCATTGGAAAGGAGGAAAATTCAAATCTCAGTTACAGCCAAAAATATATCCCAGTGATCTGACTGATAATTTTATTTCTGAGCTTTGAAATGCAGGATATCTAGGGGCACAATTTTGTCACCCTGTCAAATATATTTGAACTTCTGTTACCACCAGATTTCTTTAAAAGACTGATGACAACAACAATAAAAAAAAGGAAGCTCACACAGTTCATTATAGTGTACCTCTGTCACACCCTGATTTATTAGACTAAAACTGCATCACACAACATATATTTGAGAGGAGATAGGTGACACACTTCAATACAAATAAGACCCATAGCCAACCAAGGAGAAAACATTGGCCCAAATCCTCCAACCAAATAATATTTGATGGGTCCCTTACAAACTGCAGAGCATGATTATTGCACAAGTTACCATCAAAATTCAACCCTAAACATATATTTTTCCTCAAAATAAAATGAACAAAATCCATGTACTTTATTCAATCGCATTTCTGTCCTGATACATGAAGGGGAAACTGCTATTTCAGACTGCATTGCAGAGTAACATGGAGAAAACCTCTTCAACACCTGATGAAGCCTATTCTTTTTCAGCAAAATAATTAAAAATTGTGCTTAACTTGAGGCACTTTGCTGAACACAGGGTTTTGCTGAATCAGGCCTTTCACAGATGCAAACTTTTTAACTGCAACTGCAATCTTCCAGACGTTTGCAGGCTTATCTGAACTGAAACTGTACTGAACGCCTTCCAAGTTTTGCCCATTACTATTTCCTAATGTTTTGTGTGTTGTGCCTCTGACTCCTGGGATCCAGATTTGGAATTCATTTTGAATATTTTAAATCACAAATTTCCCCTTAAAGAAAACAGATGTATGCACATATTCACTTGAGTTCTTTGTAATTTGAAACAGTATCATTTTAAACCAATCTTATTAGATACAGATGAACAAGTTTGTTTTTATCCTGGAGAATTGCTGTTTCTATTATTCTTGTCCTTTGTTTCTAGGAATATTCTTGCATAGCATTAGTTTTCCTGAAGTGAGTAATTACTCTTACTCTGCCATCTTGAGACAGACCCCAAAAACAGGCCTATTGCAGTATCCAAATGAACTTTTTAAATATAAGGCATGCACTGTAAACAATAGACTCCTGAAGGCTGACACTCATTTATGTGTTCTCTGTTTAGATGTGACTACAGGTATTTCATTCCAAGATCCCCCAAATTTTATGGAATTTCCCCCTTTATTTTTCTTAGTTGTATTGCCTCCATTGTCAAATTCAGGATGCACAAAGTCCTTACAAAGCATCGGATGGTTTGAGGTGCTTTGAGCAGTATCCAGCCAGGCCATTTTAACTATAATTTATTTCCACATCTGGAAGACTGGTTGGAAGCATTTTCAGACACTGATGTATTCTCCTTGCATTATCAGGAATCAAGTAAAACATTGGACTAGAATCAGTGATCACCACCAACACACAGATGAATGCCTATAGCAAACTAAGCCTTCAAACTGCAGAACAGTTCTTGCTCATTTTCTTTGGTGTCTGTCTGCAGCTAACATCTGTTTCCAGTTATGGCACTAACAAAGGCTTCTCCTCTGACTATTATTAACAGACAAGCTCACAGTGCCACTGGGGTGTACTTCTGTGGAACGGCTGGCAAGGGAAGTCTGACAGGGTTGCTCACAGAAAAGGCAGTTTAAGCATCTGCCTGCTTACCCAGCCTGATACCTCTCCCAGCTTCTCTTGGTGAATTGAAAGGAAGAGAAGTACAAACACTTTTGTAGAAAAGTTGGAAAACAGGATCTTCCCACAAAAAGAAATACTTTATCCTGAGAAAAATAACATCCCAAAATGCTTATAGAACTCATCTATCATGGGATCAAGAGTTTGGTTATTCAGACTGCTAATTCCCAAGGATTTCAACAGTTTCTAAATCCTTGGAGACTTCTGAGACCCTGTGTCCCAGTACAGTCTTGACATCACTAGTCACACATGCTATCTGCCTCTTGACATCTAACCACTTGGATCTGCTTTTGGTTCATTTGTTAGCAGCCTTCCCTAGAACACTTCCTCAGTAGCTGGCATTTTAAACACTGGCAAAACCACCAGATCTTTTAGTTTCCAATATCTGGCTAATGCAACTAAAGATTTATCTCCGCAGAGACAGGATAACAACACTGCATGTTGTTATTATTATTACTTAATCTCCCCATATTATTCAGAACTAATTATCTACTTCACTGGTATTTTGGGAATGTGGCTTCACTTATGAAAATGATCTCAAAGCTGAGGAGAAGACAGAGGTCTACATATCCCCGAGGAAGCATGTGCTTCTTTCAGATGCACAGCAACTAACCCACCATGACCTGGGATCAAACACAAAGTTTGTGGGAACAAGACTAGATCTGTCTCCTACTTCTGCTTTAGCCCTGAGAAGATCTAATTCAGTCCTTTTCTTATTAGTGATGTATACTGAGGAAATAACGCCAGTAACAAATGTTACCATGACCATAGTAGTAAATTAACTGTGTTTTTGATTGAGAACTAGGCCAAAGACATGTGCCTGTAAAAAGGCAGCGGGAATCTGTGATCTGAAAAGCATATAACATACCATTTGTTTCCTAATCTTTTGCCCTTTCTCTTAGGCTGATACAGTAAGTTGTCAGCAACACCAATAATGTAGTTTTGTCAACCAAATTGGCTGAATGACTTTTCCTTGTCGTCTGGTTTCCAACATCATTGCAATGCTTGAAAAAATGAATTCTAATGAGGTATCACAATGACAGGACATTAATAGAGGTCTACACCAACAGATTTAGAAAGTGGAGAAGCATGACAAACAGCATACCCAGAAGTTTAGAAAACAAGTGAACTGGGAGTTTTATTTTCATTCTTCAGAGAACATCCATCAGTTGGGCAGCAGATGACATTGGTGAAGAAAGTAAAATAAGCACATCTCTATGTACATGGCTGAGTTTTGAGATCATTTTCATGAAAGCACAGCACAGGAGTGTATTTGTATAACAAAACCTTGCAGAAACTAAAAGACATTTAAAGCAATGACAGAGACTAATTCTGGATAATAGTAGGAAAGTTAACAATGCACAAACGAGGCATCTGAGCGGAAGGAGATGCAATTTCCACACAAGGGAATAAAAAGGATGAGAAGAATGGGAAGTGGAAATAGGGTGGCGTTAAGCAGAATCTATGTAATTAAAAATGCTAATAGCCTCTTGGAGGCTGTTTCCAAAACAAGCTATTTCCTTTAGACAATCAAAACATCATCAAGTTAACTATGTGCAAAGCCCGATCTCTCCTTATTGCAGAGAACAGATCAGAATGCTTCTGCCTCAGGGGTGGGAGGTGGGTTGTTCGTCTCTGCTATTGGTATCACAGTCAATGGTAATCAATTTAGCTTTCACATTGTATCAAGTAAATATCTCCCCAGGCTCTTCCTTACTCATTTTGGCTCAGTGACAATTTTAGAGAAGACGCAATCTTAACTTGCATAAATTAATCTATGTCACAGGTACATACTGGGACTCAATACCGACCTCTCTATACCAATGTAAAATTGATGCCATGTTTCATGGATTTACAGAATCACAGAATAGTCTAGGTTGGAAGAGACCTCCAAGATCACCAAGTCCAACCTCTGACCTAACACTAACAAGTCCTGTACTAAACCATATCCCTAAGCTCTACATCTAAATGTCTTGTAAAGACCTCCAGGGATGGGGACTCAACCACTTCCCTGGGCAGCCTATTCCAGTGACTAACAACCCATTCAGTAAAGAATTTCTTCCTAATATCCAACCTAAACCTTCCCCGGCGCAACTTTAGCCCATTCCCCCTCATCCTGTCACCAACGTGGGAGAACAGACCAACCCCCACCTCGCTACAGCCTCCTTTAAGGTACCTGTAGAGTGCAATAAGGTCGCCCCTGAGCCTCCTCTTCTCCAGGCTAAATAGTCCCAGCTCCCTCAGCTGCTCCTCCTAAGACTTGTTCTCCAGACCCCTCACCAGCTTCGTAGCCCTTCTCTGGACTCACTCAAGCACCTCCATGTCCTTCTTGTAGTGAGGGGCCCAAAACTGAACACAGTACTCGAGGTGCGGCCTCACGAGAGCCGAGTACAGGGGGACAATCACTTCCCTGGACCTGCTGGCCACGCTGTTTCTTATGCAAGCCAGGATGCTGTTGGCCTTCTTGGCCGCCTGAGCACACTGCTGGCTCGTATTCAGCCGACCATCAACCAATACTCCCAGGTCCTTCTCTGCCAGGCAGCTTTCTAACCACACATCTCCCAGCCTGTAGCTCTGCTTGGGGTTGTTGTGCCCCAGGTGCAGGACCCGGCACTTGGCCTTGTTGAACTTCATACCGTTGGCCTCGGCCCATCGGTCCAGCCTATCCAGATCTTCCTGCAGAGCCTTCCTACCCTCGAGCAGATCGACACACGCACCTAACTTGGTGTCGTCTGCAAACTTACTGAGGGTGCACTCGATCCCCTCAGCCAGATCATCGATGAAGATGTTAAAGAGGACTGTCCCCAGTACCGAGCCCTGGGGGACTCCACTAGTGACTGGCCTCCAACTGGATTTGACTCCATTCACTAAGACTCTCTGGGCCCAGCCATCCAGCCATCTCTTAACGCAATGAAGCATAGGCCAGTCCAAGGCAAGAGCAGCCAGTTTCCTGAGGAGAATGCTGTGGGGAACGGTGTCAAATGCCTTACTGAAGTCAAGGTAGACCACATCCACGGCCTTTCCCTCATCCACTAAGCGATTGATTTAATGTCAACATACACTTTTGTTGCTGAGTACACACCCTGGTGTTTGTTTTCTTTCCTTTTAAAAAAATAAAAAGCAATAAAAAATCTTATTTTACATGGATTTTTGTTTCTTTTCTCATGGTGCACAAGTGAATTTTAATTTAGAATAGTCCTGTAGACCCATAAGTCTTTATCAAGGATAAAGCATGCACCAACTGCAGCTACCATAAAAATATGTTAGGATGGGTCTTTCCATTAGATTAGATATTGGTAAAAATGCTGCATCAATAGCACTGTAACCTCAAGGACCTGTTCTAAATCAGATGATGTACTAAGAAGGTACCAGTATCATCTCTAAATCATATTGCTTCACATGAACGGACAGCAATGCTGTCTAGAAGTAGAGCCTGAAACTAGATGATTTTGAAGTCTAGCATTAAATCAAAGTACTTGATTTATTTCAGTGATATCTCTGAGGATTATTCTATTCAGCAAAGCACTAACATACTAGGACTAGAAAAATTCAAAATAATTTTTGGCTGTTACAAAAATGCCAAACAAAGCTGCACTGCATTTTTGAAAGATTCAAGTAAGCTAATACATGCACATTACACCCAGCACAGTAGAGGTCTATATTTTAGTGAGAACAGTAAAAAAAAAAAAAGCATCTCTTCTCGTAATTTCATTCCACCCTCCTCCCCTTCCCTACTGTCACCTCCCAACATCTGTATAACAAATAGCCTTCACACATTCCATCCAAGATTTTGCCCAGTCTATCACTTATCTCTGCCTGGGTTCCTCAGGCAGCTGAAGAGCTGCTTCAACCCCCTCAGAGAAGTTCAATTGTTTTTGCTTTTCTCTCCCTGCTGTTTCCTTCTCAAATAGTTCCCTGATGGCACATATTTCCCAAAATGCATCAAAGTACAACTTTCTGTTCATTCTCTTCCAATAACATTTGTAATTGGGGAGCTTTGTTTACTCATGGATATTTTTGCTCCATTTTTTATGCTGACTAGAAAACTGAAAGACATTATGTAGCCTGCAATACCTTACTGTGATAATGAGGTGGACTTTTTTACATATCTATTGCCATAACATTAATATGTATAGTATGGTTTAAATATAGTTGATTCTTAAATGTGATTAAAGGAGACGCCTGGTCTGAAAAAAAAATAGTGTAATGCATTTAACTCTGAAAGGAAAACATATTTTCCTCAATGAACCTTAAAAAGTAATTATTCATTTCATCAAAGCAGAAAACGGATTAATGGCATTACAAGAACTCATGCGTCTTTGGGATTGAAGTAATGAAATATAAGCAGACCTTTTAAACCCATGCAAATTTGCAGTTATTCACTGCAAAATAAACAATATTATCTAATTTCAGCCCCTTGATTATAAGTTATCTCCATGAATACCTCAACATCCTCCTTTAGGTTGTTCTGTACCTAAATAATTTGAAAGTTCACTCCTCAGCTTTTGAACCACCAGAAAAGTTTTTATTAGGAAAACCTACCCTTGCCGAACTTGCTCTCCCCCAGGACTGTACACATTTCCACGAAAATTTCTGTGGGGAAAATAAAGACTTTTGCTGGAAAATTGAGAAACATTTTTTATGACACTGACATGACACTAATTTCTTTCAAAATGAGTTTCATGGGAAATCTGGCTTTTGTCCTGATTCAAAATGCAGCATGTTCTGACATTTCCAGAGGCCTACTGCTACCTAGAAAATGTGTGGCTTTTTGATTCAAGTCATATTTCCTTAGACAATTAGCAGTCATTTTGGAGAACATGATAAATTTTAGGACCCCCATTTACAGACAGAGATCTAGTATACTAGATACCATACAAATGCAGGACATGAAGTAATCTCTTGCCATGTTTACTTTGCAGAATAATGAATCTCTATTTGGCCATACACTCTGACCTCTGATAGCAATTCTTCATCTGCCAAATTTGCTTTCAGAAGCAAGCTTGTACATGGACTTGAATAGTGGTGGTGTTACTCAGAGAGAAACCAAAGGCAGCCATAGTGCCATAGAACACACAACAAAAAATAAAATAGGTAATGAATTTACTATAATAGGGACATAATAAAATAATAAGCTCACCAAATACAGGATAAAACTGCTAGTAAGAGAGCTTTTAATCTTTATTTGATCTTGTTGGCTCTCATTCAAATTAGGAGCAATTTCGTGGATGTCAGTGGAGTTATTCAGGTATAAATCTGGTCTGAGAACAGAATCTGGCTTACTATTCAAGCATATTTAATAGAGAGGAAAAAATGTTGATAGCTGTTCACAGTGTTCTCATAATTGAATTAATATTTCAATTCACCATATTGAAAATGAAGCCTCTTCAGTTTTTTACACCAAACTAAAACACTGCTTACTTTCAATACTTAATCTGTGTTATCACAGAAAGAAGCAGATTGCAGTTGATTCTTACAGCTGTAAGGATTCTCTCACAAATCTACAAACGCAGATGTAGTGCTTGATGTACCTCTGTTTGAGCAATTCAGACTGATGAAAAATTCCATATGCTTTGTTAATAAAGACTAGTCACATAAATGGTAGCTGAAGGACTATAGAAGTGATTTACAACTGCCAGAATCAAAGTCTTTGTCATATTCATAGAGCAGTACTCCTGTGACAGTATTTGCTTATGACATTTCCAAGGTTCAGCCAAAGTCCCTTCCATTAGAAGCCTATTAAAAGATACTTAAGAATCATCTTTCATGTCCATTTTTGTTTACATGCACCTACATTCTGCTTTCAGTTACTCCAATGCCAACCCAAACTCACCTATCAGAATTTATGGAATAAACCTAGATTTAAAAGAAGAACTGGAAACATTTTTGTCTGTTTGAAGTTTAAAGTCTATCCCTTTTACTCCAAAGTTAGGGAAACAGGACATGCATCACTTTAATGTCTTCACTGTCCTATGTGGTCATAGGTCCTATGTGTGTCCTTGTCCTATGTGGAACTTTGAACATAATTAAATCATCTTGACTGTTTTTAATAAGAAAAGAGGCCCATAATACTTTTTTTTTTTTTTTTTTTTTTTTCCCCCAGAGACACAGACCCCATAATATAAATTTCATTAAAGCATTCCAAGAAATTGTAATCTATAATGTATCCACAGTGCCTAGGAATGTACATGGGTAATGGGTTTTCAAAGCTCATACATCACTTTATGTGGGCCATAATCCTTGCATGCATAAGCTTTCCTCTTCAGTCATGAGAACATCTCATTAAAAATCAGTCCCTACTCTCAAAAGTGGAATTTGAATGCATCCTCAGTAATTTTGCAGATGACACCAAGTCAGGTGGGAGCGTGGATTGCTTGAGGGTAGGAAGGCTCTATAGAGGGATCCAGAAAGGCTTGCTCAGTGGGCTGCATCCAGTTATATGGCATTCAACAAGGCTAAATGCCAGGTGCTGCACTTGGGTCATAACAACCATAATCATAAATGTACAGCACTGTTGACTCTGATGGTTGGCCTAGATGATCTTGAAGGTCTGTTCCAACCTTAATGATCCTATGATTTCAGCATGCAATATGGTCTAGCTTCCTTTCAATTCAGTGACAAAATGTATGAACAGGGTTAAAAATAGGGTCACATAAGAAGTCTGAAGAATAATAGCATATATATATATACTCCTAAAAAAAAAAAAAAAAAAAAAAAAGGAAGCAAAAACTCTCATACAGGTTTTTGTTTGTTTTAAGGAATACTTCTTAATGTTTTCCAACATGGTTGTGAATAACAAAGCCTACATATGCCTCAGGACAGGAACAACAATTTGAAGACGAATTTGTAACCTTTACCAGCTAGTCACAGCATTGTTTTTATGTATAAATGGTGACTTGCTTCTCCTTGGACATCTCAGTCCTGCAAATTCTTATTCATTCAAGCAGATTTCCCCAAAATTCAATTGCATAAAGGATTGCAAGAAGAGATGAAAGCCTTTAGAGATGAATTAAAGTTTTGACTGAAGCCACTGGTTTAGGGCTTAATCCTGCTAGGTTCAGAGCACTCTGGCCTCCAACCAGCAAAGCATTCAAGCATGTGACTGCTTAAACTTGATAGGACTACTCACTTGCTTAAAGATAAGCTTGAGTTTAAGTGCCTGGCTGTATAAGGCCAGGCTGCTCAGCCAGAATCAAATCTTTAGTCCGTTTGGTCATTGCAGTGCTATTTGCTATTCACATTTTGGGTTCACTGCCTGCAATCCAAGGTTTAATTTCCTCAGCTTTTGGGCTTTCTGTGAAGTACTTTTAGCTGATACTCTAATATCTGCCCAAAGCTTCATAAATCAAAAGCCAAATGCAAACCAAATAAATGGTGAAAATCCTGGAAATTGTGTATCCCATCATGGCTGCCCAGTTTTAACTCTTTTCTTCCCACTCTCTCAGCTCTATATTATCATCTCTGTTCTGTTACAGTTTCTCCTGTGAAACTCAGAGATGTGATATTCACAGCCAAAGAAACTGCTGTCCAAGTTAGCATGATAGCTGTAGTTACAGCACTTCCGTGATCCTTCAGATCTTCCATATAAATCCACTTGGCCACTTGCTAAATTATATCTCATACCAAGGGAAAAACGGGAAGAGTTAAAGAGGAAGGATTCACAGCAGTTGATGCTGTTGATAGCAGTTGACTATCCTTGATGAGTAAAACCACTTCCGAATAACATCAGCTACAAACAAGCTAGGTTGTTATTTAAAATATAATATCCAGGTTTCTAGGATACTTAGTTTGTACAGGTTTACTGCCACATTGTCTGCTGGGAGTCCTTTATGTGAGTTGAGTGCCTTTCCCAGATGAAAGCAAGTATAAATAATACCGTAAATGTATGTCAAGGCAGTCAATGTTATGTTGTAATGTTGAATTACAGAACACAGTGTTGTCCTTTAACTAAATGACAAAATGCTGGCAATCTTGTTGAGGGGAAAAAAAAAAGAAAAAGAAAAAAAAAAAGAAAATATAATTTTTAGTTAAAAATTATACTTTGCATTAGCTCAGAAAAAAAAATGTTCAAAGATTTTTGCAATCTAAAAATCACATTAAACAAGTAAATATACTGCAGGGATAGGTTGCATGTAATTCAGTTTTTTCTTGCATGCTAATGTTCATTGAACTTTTGCACTGAACAAACTAATATAGCTTTCCTTGGAAGACAAAAAAATAAAAATGTCTGTGATAAGAGACACAAAAACAGTAAGTCAAGCAACAAAGCCCATTAGACAAAAACCCTGTTCCCATACTAACACATCTCTCCAAGTTTCTGTTATTTTCTGTGGAGAGATGCATAAATTATGGGAATCAAAATGTCTTCATACAAGATGCAAACTTAATAATAATTAAGTGTTGTTTTGCTAGAATTTTGGAGTACTCACTTGTGTTTTGATCTCCAACTTAGTTAAAATTCAGAGATAGCTAAATGAAAAACAAAAACAACAGTTGCAGTTGTCAGCTAATACATAAAAGATTTTTTTTTGTGTGCAGAATACCTTGTATATATTGCTTGAAAATATCTTCTAAAAATTGATGAAGAACAGATTTTCCACTGTAACATTCAGATTCTTTGTAAAGTGACTCATAATTGAAATCTCATCTCTCAGATGCTATTTTTCTAACATGTTTTGGGCTACTCCTCCCCTAGCTCACATGAGTTGCCACTACTGAAGCAAATGGAATCATGTTCCCTTTAAGCTGCTGTTCACATCCCATGAACAGCTGCGAAGCTACCTTTCTCTATCTGCCACAAAGTCTCCTTTCAGAAGGATTCCTATGAAAAACTACACTAGACATCTGAACAGCTTCCTATGCTGCTGACCAATATCGCCAAGCCGGTCCCTTACGCCTCCCCTCGCATTGTCCATCCATTATCACTCAGATTCTACTAGCCTAGGCAGTGTATTTGTTCTGTGTTTGTTTGGCACCTACGACAAACCCCGAACCATGAACAGTATCGAGTGTTTATGCTGATACACAGAAATAATTAAATAAAACTGCTGTAGTGCCAAATTTGGCTAAGAATATATGCACGCAAGCTAGAACAAAGTCTACCTGAACACTGTGTGCAATGATCTCTGTGACAAATGCAGAACTCTAAAAAGGTAAAAATTGGCTGTAAGCAATCTCACAGATATGTGAGAAGTGTGATATGAATCCTACAGGAGAATTTATCGCCGAAAGAAAACTACCAACATTTAGCAGTCATGAGCTACCATTAAAGACTTTGAGGACCACTCAGAAATCAGTGCCAGATTTCTTAGGTACTACAAAATATAGGTACTAAAGACACTGCCCCTAGAAACTCTACACACTCATCACACAGATGGGTGGAAAGAGTAAACACACCGTGCCAGAAACAATTTGCTTTGTGAGGATAAAGTGATCGTAACTTGACAACAGGTAGACAGCATTTACAAATATACTTTATTCCTTCTAAATACCTGTCAAACACACAGTGGTCACAGTTCATAAATCCTCTTTAACTTATATTGCTTTTCCTCAAGTAACACAGACACTTAGGTGTTTTTGTTTTTGACAGAGCTTTAAAATGCTTTTAGCAGCAAGCAAAATCTGAGAAAAATTAAACAGATGTCAACATAAATTTCCACTTAATAAATTCCTTTTCCAAGCATTATTTGCTTATAGCTTAACTTGATTAGCAACTGGGTTGCTGAGGAAAACTTATTGAGGAAAAAAAAAAAACAACAAAAAACAAAAAACACACAACAACAAAAAAATATAGATAACACATCAGTGGTAGAGAAACCCTATGCAAAGAGACTGTTTGCTTTCTGTTCCTGTAGAGCAGAGAAAAGGATGCAGAGACATCGTATCTTAATAATTCAACCCAGTAAATACTTAGAAAAAGGCAAGTACAATTGGACCACGTTAAACTTCATCAGTGCCAGAAAAAAAGAGTTTGTTTCAGGAGGCTTCTGAATGGCTTGTATCCCAGCAACTATAGAATATGTAATATGAAAACCATGTAGTGGTTGAGATGCAGTTATTAGAAGAAACAAGAAACAACTAGGAGGACAAGAGCTTATTCAGTTGCATGATGCTGTAAATAGTTCAGGTTCAGTATATAGAAAATAAAGGATTAGGCCCTAAACCACCATATATATATTTAAACAACCATGCTGAACCAAGTAAGTTGGGCTTTACTGTTTGGTTCTATACAAGGGTGCGTTATCTGTTCGAATTCTTTGCTGCTGGGAGAGGAGTTGGGAGAAATACAAAGATCAGTTTACTCATCTTATTTCAGGACTACATGGTGCCCAGAGACAACAAAAGCACAAACAGCTCCTTCACTCTAACACAGCAGCCTTCTGGAAATGCCCATCCTTGAAAACTCATAGTAGTGCAGCAGAGAATATTTCAGCTACAAGACAACATGAACCATCGAAGAAGGAGATGCAGATTCCGCTACGTTACTGAAGTTCAGGGACTGTTTTCCATCTTAACAACTAGTCTGATCAGTTATTTTAAGGGCAGCGTTTGTTCCATGATGCTAGGGAATGCTTTGTGGCTACAGCAAGTTGGGACACTGGTAGATTAGAGTCTTCTGCAATATTAATTATGGTGCCAGGAAATTAGACTTGATGACAAGATTGGACCTTCCAATCCTATGTCATATTCCTGGAAAGTCTGTGCTTCTCTTTCTATTGTGCTGCCAAACAGGAGACTTAGCAAGTAAAAAGAATGGAGTGATTTGGCCCTGATGGATGAATACTGGCTGTTCTTTTCCACAATGAAAAGGAAAAAATAGTTGAAGGATTTATCACAGCCCGATCAATGGGTTTATTCAGGCTGTGCGTGGGTTATTAGGTGTTTCATAAATTCCCAGGCACTCTGGAGATACATATGCAAGAATCAAATCTAATTTTAATGTAAATATTCATGAGCATAGTCAAATAGTGTCAGCTTGCAAGTAAGATATTTATTTTTATCAGTATTTCCCTTTATGGAAAAAAGGCTAAATTCACTTGTTGGCTAAATTCACAAACAATGAGAACAAAGCATCAAGGCATCCCTTCTTCTCAGGAAACAACAGGAAAAAAATCGCTCATAAGACATCTTGATGTACCTCATCTCCACATGGGAAACATACCACAGCATATTGGAAATATGGGTGCTGACCTTAGCACCTGTATAGGACTCATGAGACATATTTAGGACTCAGAGCACATTTGGTTCCTCACCTCTGCACCATGGACTAGAATGCCATCAAAACACATGGATCATTAACACTCATCATCAAGCTCACAGCTAGATAGCTTGCATTTGTACCCAGGAATGGTGGTACCCTCTTGCAGGTGAGTTAGCATGCAGATTGCTTATAATTAATTTTCAGTTGTTTCCCTAATTGAGATGTAGCACAGTATGTTATTGTATGGTGAAATAAAGTGATCCCAGATACATTTCTTTAGACGTAAATGGAACAAAAACTCATAGTAGTGATTTAGAGAAAATAAACACATTACTGATCCTATACATATGCAACATTTTTCATCTGTGTTTACTTAAAAGATAAATGTTATTTTTATAAAAGAAAGAAGAAATTAGCTCACTGAGGGCTTAATTATCCTTTCTTCTCCAATGGGAATCGATGCTATTGGCAGCTTGCATGCATGTTCTCTTGACAAATCAAGTTGTTGGCTGAGGCGTGAAGTGTTAGATTATGATCGACTCAGCGTGACATTGTGATTCATGGCTACTATATTACAGAGGGAAAAGGGGGATTTATGCTTCATATCGACTCTGAATTCATAGTGAAACAAGTGAATCATTCTGTTCAACCTCAGGAGTTCATGTTCTACACCTGGGGGCTGAACAATATTACAGGCTTGAACATTTTAGGGAACAAGTATGATAAAATACCACTGTGAAATATTCTTTCTCCTCATGCTATATGTTTAAAGAATCACCTGGAATAAACATTTAATGAGTGCATTTCATTAAAATGAAGAAGGAAAAAGAAGGATGGTAAATTTATTTTATGGACAAATAGAAAACAAACAAACAAACAAAAAAAAAAACCACCACCAACAAAAAAAACCACTTTCAGATGGGTAAGTGCAACTAAAAAAATAATTATGCACAGTCTCTCCAGAAGGTGTAAATTGCAGACCGACCTAAATGATAGACAGTTTTTCTTCCCCTCCCCTCACCCCCAAATAGACATTAACAATAGAATGCAGTTGCACCATCATGTTTGAACAATGGAATAATATTAAGCATGCTTGTGTTTGTCTTATTTCCTAAATCCTCAGATCAACATCTGGAAGCAACCACAGGCATAACTGGGGGTGGAGTTGCTGTAGTGACAGAGGGGCATGAGTACGAGTCTCCATAGACCCATGACACAAAACACATATTTCACTGGATGATATTAATAGGGTCTACAACTCCCTCCCCGTTCCTCCTGGAAAGTTCACTGCAGCAACTCACCTGGATTTTTATTTTTATTAAATATGCACACAAACTGCATTCACAGTACCATAGATTGGAAGAAGATCCAGCCAATCCCTACAGTGCTAAAGTTTAAGATGCCCCATCGTCGAATTATAGTGTTTATACTACGTTTCCCATATGTTTAGGAAATGCATAGCAATTTCAGTTTCATCCTTGCAACAGTTTGAATAAAAAGGCAGAACTAAAGTCCATCTCCAAAATGTCAGCACTGAATTATTAATTGCAGTCTCATCTGTACAATGTGCAAAATCAAGGCATGGAAATTAGCACAAAGAAATTAGAGAAAACCCAGACATCTGCCTTTTTTTTTTTTTTTTTTTTTTTTTTTTCCTTCCCTCCAGGGTAGGGGTGGAAATGATTCCCTCTTTCCCTCTTTTCTAATTAAGTAAAAGTGCCTCTCTAGGTTTTAATCCCCCCAAAAAGTATTTTCTCCACCACTTCGTTACTGTTTTGCAGAGAGGGGCCAATCACCTGAAGGACTCAGAGAAAGGCCAGCAAAGATAAGGCTGAAAAATCTCTCTCCAGTTTAGAGATAAGTTTTTTTTTTCTGTATGTGTGTGATTTTCAAGAGACAGGTTTTTGTAGTTGCCTTAAATCTGATAATACTGTTTAGAAATAGTAAGGAAAAGAGCTTATTGTTATTTACTCTTATTTGTTTGGCACTCTGAGTGATGAATGTACTTTGTGGACAAGTAAAATGAGAAATCTTTGTTAGATGAAGTTCAGTATTTATAAGTTGTTAATACAGCAATGGTGTTTCTATTGGTTGCTCTTCTAAAGGAGTAGTCTTCTATCTGTATGCAGCCACGCGACATCTGTTTCTAAATTCACTCCTGACACAGCGTATTGTGGCATAAAGACCACACGGACACAGCGGTTCTTTTAGGATCAGTAACTGCTGCTACTTTATTGGTGACATAACTTCATTATCCATGTTGCATCCCCATCTTGCGGACAGGCTCCCTTCTTATACTATTCGCCCCACAGCAGTACTTTCCCACTAACTATTCATTGGTCAACAACTTTGCCAGGCAACCGCAAACACCCAGCAAATGCCTTAACGGCTGGAGAACAAGCAACCCGAGACGGCAAGGCATTTCCTCAATCACCCTTCTTTTTCCCTCTAAACTCTTTACATTCCTGATGGCTTCATCATTAAGTGCCCGATGGTATCACCAACCATGGGGTTTGTCGACCCTCATGGCCACTCTCCCACAAAATACATGATAAATTCTGCTTAAATTGTATTGTTACTGTGGGCATCTTATTAAGATTGTCTCTGCCTCCTAACCTGACACAGGGATGCTAGTTAGATACATACCCATACGTAAACATGGAATCATCTTCTCTTGGGAGAAGCAGATTTTGTGATAAATTATCTTTCTATATTGCACCATATAAGGTCTCAAACTCCATCTGAAAAGGAAGACTGCAGGCTATCTTGTTTATAAACCATCCTAAATTTGCCCATGTCATCCAACTACTGCTTAGATTGTACTGGTACTTCAAAAGCTATTTTGTAAGGTCATCAGCACCTTTATGGCATAACTGTTGCAAACAATAATTACTTGGAAAAAATGTCCAATAAAAACTTGTGAAAAAACATATCACAAAATGCATCTAGGCTAGATCTTCAGCAAACATGCATCGGCTTAGATAGCCCAATGATTTTTAAGGCGCTATAGAGATTGTTGTCAGTTTGAAACTTCATTTTCCATGTGTAAGCTGTGGTGCTGAACATGTAAGAGGCTACTGTGCTGGCCTCTGGCTGGCAGGCAATGTATAATGTGGAAAGCTCTCCAGCAAGGAGAATAAGATCCTAAAACTATATGCACTAGTTGCCAAGTGGCACTATAGGATAATATGTTTATAACTGGTAAAGCTCTCTGCAGTAGTTATCCTAATACAGAGGCTGAGATCCTGTTCCTCTGTGCAGTTACAGATGTAGGGATTTTATTAACAGCACAGATATCTCCATAATTTCTAATACCAATTGCTAAGAGAAAAAGATATTTAGACTAACTTACTGGGTAAGATTTATAACATCTGAAGATTAATGTCTGACCCTAAATACCTCCAGAGGAACGGTGCTTGAACTGCATATTCATCATGTTATCTACCTTTTGAGTTAAAAAATAATAAATAAATAAATAAATAAATAAAAAACAAAACCCACAGTTAAAAATTTAAGCCTGAAGTGTCCATCTGTATTCACACTGCACATCTGGACACATGGCTGCACTAACAGCAGCAGTTCACATTAATCCTCTGACATAATGAAGTACATCTTCAACACCGCAAAATATAGTCAACTTAACTGGTACAGTCATTTTTGCATCGTTTTTGGAACGTTTCCTAAAAGAGACAGCCTGCAGAAGTATTATTACTCCTTTTCTACTAAGTATATTATTGAGTAAAATTATGCACCCTGTGTAGCTGCCACTAACCTCAAGAGAGATAACCAGTGGAGATCTGTACGCCATGTATCAGGAAATGATCCCTGTGCCATAGAACGTATAACACACAAAACCAGAAAGGCTAGCTAAGACTTAGTCCTACCAGCAGATATGAAATCAAGGCAAAGAGAATTCAAACACTTCCCAAAGTCACAAGGTTTTCTACAATAGCGCCAAGAATCGAATCAACAACTTCTAGAGGCACATCTGTAGTATGTAACTCAGCACAGTGCCCAGGATCCTACATTACTTTTTACTAAACTGACTTTGACAGAGGAAGAACTATGTCAGCATGGCATGGCACCTGAGCTAATTAGCCCAGATAGAGGAAAAGATACTCAGACTGCAAGATGGCAATGTGAATTTAGGCATGTGAATGGGCCTTTCCACAGAAAAGTTGTGTGCTATTCAGCTGTATGTAATAGGGTATAGCAGTTAAGACCTAAACCTTATTCTAGTTTCCTGAATACTGACTCAAAAAGTATGAAAAAATAACATTAAGTTGTCATGCAAATTGGCATTGGTATGGACATTTTAGGATGACATCAGATGATTCAATTTTAACAGTCAGCAAGGAACACTGGTTACTCAAGTAAGAAACATGGGCATTTGAAACACAGACATAAAAATAGCTATTTTAGCTATCAGAGCATCTAGAAAGAGTTGTAAAAAGTTTGGTTATATAAGCATATATATAATAATATAATAATATAAGTATGTATATTTAAAATTAAAAGTGATTGCTCTAAGCTGTATTTTTTATTTTGTTCATAGAGCAGTATGAACTGTGACTATGTATACAGAGATTTACATTTGCTTGTGAATGCATATAAATATACTTAAAGGATTACCTTATTCATATGTGACCAGGCATAGAATGTTTGCAGTTGTCCATCTTTAAAGCTTTAAAGTATACTTTGAATGTACTAAAATGTATTTCCTTAGACAGTCTAGTTCCTTAAAAGCAGAAAAATAAGACACCTTCTCTGTCTTTCTGACAGGCATATCAAAGCTGACAATTTCTTTCCTGGTCTTTTTGCCGCCTGAGGTGTTGTTTTAGTGAGTTGTATTATCCCTCTGAATTAACCCATTGTACCATCCAGCTGCACAGGTATCTGCCAGAGAAGCTGGTCCAGTTTTTCTGCAAAGAAAGCTAGCAGTTCACCTTAGCTGTGTTCATGATGGTTCTGCATTTGCCTTCTCCCATTACAACAGGAACTGCATTTTATTCTCCATGGACAGCCACAGAAAGATGGCTGACTCTTCCATGTAAAATCGTCCATGGAAACCACATGCGCAACTACAGCAAGCCAGAGGTCACAGTGGAATAATTTTTACATTTCAAATTTCTGAAGTCTGAGAAGAATATTAATGCTGGCTCATAGTACTTATGAGTAGCAGCAGTATTACTACTAGGTGAGTAGTACTACTAGCTGAAGGGGCAATACTGAATGCTCACAAAACCACTCCAAATTAAAAAGGACAAACAAACACCAACATTCCCCCAAACAAACTTCTCCACCATCCACAAAACTGCAGAAAGATACCAGAGATATAAAAACAATAATGCATTATCTCTTGAAGCATTAGAATAATGAATGCAATTAATTCAAAGAAATCTTAGACAACATATAAGCAAGTAGCAAAGTAGAAAACTAACATTTTTCTAAACTCTCTGCTCCAGTTCACACAGGGAATGTCACATCCGCTCAGAGAAAGCTGCACACTAGAAGCAGTGACAAACAATGAAAGCAAAGGTGTCAGCATTTCCACCCTTCTTGGCTACATCTAAATGGAGAGAGCCAGGAGTGCTTCCAGTTTCACAGGAGTGCACCAGTATTATCCCAGCCCCCACGGCCGTGATACTCCAGCGTGCACCGCGTCCTCCTTTCCTTCCAGGCAGAAAGCCTGGCTGAGCCAGCTGGTAGAGCCAGCGCTGGAATCCCGACCCAGAGAGCTGAAGAGCAAGGCTCTAACTTTGGGCTCTGACCAGCTTACTTTGCTCAGATGGCATACGAACTCCTTGGGATAATGAGGATTTTGCCATCTTCTTTCAGCTCTCAGACCAAGTTCAAGACTTTTTCATACAGAAGTGTGTGGGGTGCAATAGGCATCGGTAGGAGACGGAGCACTGCTGGAACCGGCAAGTTATTTAGATCCAGAGCTCTGATCACAACCACATAAGAGGTAAAAACAATACGCCATAACATGCAAATAGATCATTAGCTATTGCTATTAATTTTGCTATTTTGTCTTCTGCAACACTAAATATATTAAAGAATTTTTGATAAATTTTCCAATTATATTTGTTCAGAAGCATTGGCAAAACAATCTGTGCTATTAATGAGATGTTTAGTGCAAATTAATCATTAAAGTGGACAGTCTTTGCCCTGAAATGAAATTTGTTTTGCAGACTGTTTTTATTAGCACAGTCTTTGGAAATTAGTGTTTCTTGAAAGATCTTCATAATTGCTTCGATTTAACTTGTTATAAATGTTGTAAGTAACTTGTTACCAAGGTAGTAGCACACAAAGGGTTCAACTGGGCCCATCAACCTACCCTTGCTCATCTCAATATTATTGAATATATTGAGAAGGAATATCTAACTTCCCATTCTGCAATGGCAAGCAAGGCAAAGTCTAGCTGAGCTCTGATGTGTCCTGTGATATTGAGAAAGGATGTGTGAGTGACCCTGGAGATAGCTATGATATCATAAGTTAAAGGAACCCCAAGATCACTGATAGTCTTAATGGAAGTTAGCTCTCCATGAAGAGCTGCCTACTAGCTCTTCTCTTTTCTATATTCAGCATTGAGTAGGTGGAATAGAGTTTTTTTGTTTGTTTGTTTAAGAAAAACTCAGTAAAATAAACCAAAAGAAAGAAATCTAATGCAGCAATTATGGCATCTCAGGAGTGGCAACTGTGAACACATTCTGTATTGACATTTTACTCATCCATAGGTCTGCCCAGCTGTAGCATGCATACACAGGATATTGCTCTATCAAGCAGTGCAAACACATGCTCTTGATGCTTCCACTATTGCACCCATGCTAGTGTCTCCCAGCAGAAACAGAAGTTCTTGCCTCAGAAATACAGTTAGTCTAAACACAAAACTTGCAAGGGAATTACAAAATCAGAAGCAGCCATCAGATCCTCTTAGCATTACTGCATTGTCTGGAGCTAATTGCTACATTCCACTATTATTATTATTTTTTTTTCCTGTAGATGTTTGCCTAACCCCATTTCTCGTGATGATTCTTCAGATCATCGCCTTGTTTTTAATACAGCACAGCTATTCTCTGTGCACTGACGTACTCACCCCACATTCCTTTCAGACCTGACCTTTTCTTGCTTTTAGTTCATGCTTTGTGTTCCTGCATTTGACACAAGTTCATATTATCTTGTAAAATCTATCCTTTCAAGTCTCTTTGGAATTTTATATACATCAAAAAGGTCACCATGTTCCCTCTGTGCTCCATGTATTTCAGTCCTGATTTATTTTTTCTCTCCCCTAGAAAAACTTATCTTTAACAAAAATAGTCCCCAATTTCTTGCAACATTGTGGTTATTATGTATTGAAACTTGTAACTCATTATTATGCATTCTCCTGCTAGTCCTCAAACCAGTTTGTAGTTACTGCACTTCACATGTGGCCTTGTAAACAAAACAACAACAAAAAAGAGGATTTGTCTCTGATTCCTTTTAACAGCTATTGTCTTCAGGGTGACAGTGACTATTTATTCTGGCCTCATATTTAACACAAAGTCCTAATAGGAACAGTGCAGTTCAGCCAAGATAAAATCAATCAGGAAGCTAGAATCACCTTATCTCATCATTCAGATTGAGCACTATTTGCCCTCAGCAGCTCAAATAACAGACCTTTAACTATATTTGTAATAGGCCTCTCATTGTGGTCTCTCATATGCTGTCTATCTTACCCTTGTATTTATATAATCAAGTGTATTTATTTAACTTATGCTGCCATATGCCACCTTTCTTCTGGAAAACACTGCAATTATGATCCTGTGAAAAAATAATTTCTAGGAACCAGAGCATAAGAAAACTTCTAGATCTTCCTCTCCTGTATAGAGATACTTCTCTGCAGATGCAATATCTAGTGTTTAGATGTCTACATCCACATACATACGCATTGGTGTTTTCATAGGGGATGAGATTTTTAAATGTTATTTTTTTAAAATGTGATTTTACAAAGAAATAACTCTACATTATCAGAATTGTATTGTACTATAAACTCCAGTGCTATACTAGAAAATGTAAGCTCATTAAAACTCAGTAGGTTTTAATAGGAACTTCTATCTATCTAGAGTCAAGGAATAATGAAGATATGGCAGTAATCTTTATGATGAATTAATCATGTATGTGGGAAGAAGGTAAACAATGTACCACCTTTTATTTGGACAGCACATTGTGTACATTTTATTGTAGAACCATTCTGACCCAAATGGTTTCCCTTCATGTACCAGAGGTTTTAAAAGGGCTGTGTTGGCTTGTTAACTGTAATTTGCATAGTTACAAGGCCCAGCAAAATACGTGACAAGATGTCTAACTTCAGCTCATTCAAGGCACTCAAGTAACTGCCACTTAATAAACATTTTCTTTAAGTTTAGACCCACTCATTTCCCTCATTTCCCCCCCTCCTTTTTTTTTTTTTTTTTTTTTTTTAAAAAAAAAAAAAAAAGAAAAGAAAAGAAAAAAAAAGGAACAACAGCTTTGGGCATGACTTAGAGTCATCTCCAAGAGTTGCATGTAAACTTGAACATATAACCACCCTAGGAAATTCCACAATGTGAAAAGCCTAAGATATCTCCCCTGTAAAACCTCTAAAAGTCATTTTCTCACAAGAAAACTCTTTTGTTCATGAAAAAATAAAGCTTTTATTTCTGGCTAAACGTTACCTCCAACCCCACGTTTATCTTTAGAAAAATAAAGGAGAAGCAATAGTTACTGCTCAAATAACTGAGTGATGAATATTCTGAACCCTGCTAGCTTTTGTACTCCTCCCTACCTACCTCTCAGCTCAGCAGATGCGCTAGGACTTGACCGCACTCGGTTGCCCTCTAGTGACTCTGTCTCAGGGCACTGGCTGTCAGAGCCACGAATACACGTGTATGTGGGTACCAGTAAATCAGGTCAGAGTGATGTTGGTTTAGCTTTTCCGGCTCCCCTCTCCCCCACCTTTCCAAGTGTTCAAACCAAAACACGCATCAGAAAAGAATAATTAGCAGGTCTTTAGATTTTGGTTTTACTACTTTCAAGTCTCCATCCTTGGTGTTACTTAGGTGGTGAGTTTGCTGAGTGATCATGTTTATTCATATCACACTATCGACATCAGAATCCTGCCTACTGGCAGGTGCTGTAGGACAAGAATTTTCCATTTACTATAAATATATTGAGGAAAAAACGCCACCAGAATGGTTGGCAACTGCCCTCTGAAGGACTCATGGCTGTGTATGACATAATATAGAGCAGCTCTCAGTAAGAGAGGAACCAGCTTTGCAACACCTGTCAGGTCCTCAGGAATTAAGAGCCCACAGCAATCAAGCTCTGAACCTCACTAGGGTCTCTGGACAGTGTTTTAGGAGTGATCATTACTGATTAATGATAATAGCCAGAAGGAAAAGGAAAACTGCAGAAGATAATCAGTTCTTAACTCATTGAAGATTCTGATTTGGGACTGTACAAAACCAAACAGAGACTTAGAGACTCCTGATTAGTGAGGTCACATCACGTCTTTTGCAATTTGTCTTAATGAAAATATTACAATGGGATCTTATTTTTATTTTTTAAACAGTGTTGGTAATGAATGGCATGTGGGATTTTCCGCGGGTGCTGTCTGCCAGTTCCTGAAGGAACAAATATTTTGCATTCTGCCTTTGCTAAGGAAATGCTTCTTTGATATTTCTATTTTGCAAAACTGCTGTGTGAGAGAGCAGATTGCTGTGTCATCGATGCTGCACAAATCGTTTGTAGCCATATTGGACCTGACCATGAGCATATGTGAGCATTTTTCAAACATCACAATAAGTTGCCATCTTAAGAATTAATATTAAACACCTTGTACCATATGGAGGCACATGAGAGAGAGCCCGTATAGACTTTAGCTAGATACTGCATGATTTGCTAGAGGGCTGTTCTGTAAGCATCTTTAGTGGCTGCAGATAATAGATATTCATGCGGTTAAAACCCATATCTCTCTCCACAAACCCAGCTTAATTAGGTTTGCTACAATTTTCTATGATAATTTAGTTCTGCCTTTGTCGTTTGGCTGCCAGACTGTCCCTGGAAACCTCTTACAAAAATTCCCATTGACTGCAATGATTCTCAGTTAGGGCAAAACTGATCACCGCTGCCTTTGCTGCTGTTGAAATCAATCAACAAGCCATACATAACTCTCTGCAAATATAAAAAAAATCAGTAGGGTCAGAAAATCTGAAAACTGGATGTTTGACACTAAAAACATAATGATAATGTAACTAGTTCTGCCAGGACTTGCACAGCATAACAAATTAATCCCTCCCCATCCATTGAGTCACCTTGCCAACTTTTTTTCCAATTAGTTTCCTCCTTATAAATCAACAGTGAAAGATGACTTCCCAGCTAGAAGGTATTCAGTCAAACACCAATACACCACCAGCAGCAACTGGACAAAAATGAGGACAATGGCAAAAAAACAACAACAACAAAAAAAAACAACACTTTTTTTCCTCCCTCTTCTCCTCACCAGATATGAAACTTTTGCTCTCTCCCTAGGACCTGTTATATTTCCATTTTAACGAGTGTTCCTTCTCCTGTATATGAGATGGATGAAATGCATTTCTTTCCTCAGTTTTTGCTCTCCTGTGTTCATGAAGTGATGCGATCCCTCCTCTCTGTCCTTCAGAACTGTCTCAAACTCATATTTTATATAGAACCCTCTCATGCCTCGGTCAACAGGGCTGAGTTTTGATTCAGCCAGCTTGAGTTTCAGTCACAAGGACTGCTGTTCTTGCACTACCCTTCCTTACGTGTCATTCACACTAAATTGGAACTCCAGGGTGATTTAAGATGGGTGAAATTCCTTGTAAAACTATCAGGTTGCTTATGTGCGATGCACAGCCCTACCCTGCTCATTCGGCTGTTATTCAGGTCTGGGTTCAATGCTGCTCAAGCCTTTTGCCAACGCAGAGACTGCAGAGTCTTCAATAAAACAAATAAGCAGTAGGAATAGCATTCTCGGGTTCCCCTGTGAATTTGTGCCCTGCCTGTTCCTGCTGCCTCACTTCCCTCTTCCCCTGCAGTTTCCCACTGTGTTTTCTGCAGCATCCCCCCAGCCAAAGGGCAAAGCGCTCTGCGGCTCCTCCTGGGACACACAGATGCCAGGCGGTCACTGCCTGGCTGCTGCCCTGCAGAACCTGCAGTGGCTGAATGCTGCTGGCCTCTCCTGGAGGGGACATTCACTTGAATCCCCTCCCATTTTGCTGCTGATTTTCAGGACCTATAGAAGAACATAATGACCTCTGAGACTTTGACACTACCTTCAGAGTTGGTTAAAACTGACCAGAAAATTCAAAAGTTATCAGGGACAGATGGGCTCCAGGCACACTAAAGTAATTTCTATTCAGGTTACGCAGTACCTCAATTCAGATAGTGTTCTGAACAATTTATTTACAGTCTTGCTTTCTGGCTGCTGTAGCTCACGTTAGACCTGTCCTCTGTTCATTTGTTTCATCAGTGTACATTTACCTTAACTTACTGAACAGCACCGTTCTGTGTTAGTTTCAGGAGATTAGATACTCCATAACATTAGGGCAACAAAGTACTTCCACACAAAGCAAAAACATCACCTCTATTTTCAAAAGAATGCATCTTTTCAGTATCAAAACACTGACTGAAGAAAAGGAATTACCTTATATAATGACAAATTAGTACTGTATTAGCTAATATTTGAGGAAAACACTAAGATACATTAAAAAAAAAAAAATCAATAAACCTAATGAATAGGAGGAGAAAAATACAACTTAGAGATCAGGAAGTGCTTAAGGAAAGATATGGAAAACACACTTATTGCAGAGAGACTGTAAATTCCATTTTAGCATCTCAAGCTAAATAATGTCAAAGAGAAAAATGGCATGCTAATTATTTTTTCATTCTGTCTACATGGGTTCTATGTAACATTCTAGTAACAACTGGAAGGACCATGGACTAAATTGCACACATTTTCTTCATTTAAATGTTACCTGATGAATAGGAGTATTACAGGGATTACGTCTCTTAATGACAAAGCTAATCTCCTGTTTAATAGCTGATGGTGATCCCTGCTTGTGTTATTCAAAGTAAAAATGAATTTTTCTGTGTGCTCAACTTCAAAGGATTTCATTTGACTAAAAGAAAGGGAAGGAAATATAAAGGAGGAGATGAGCATGAACTCTGGATTGAAAAGGAGGATACACTGATTATTTCCATGTTTTGTGCAATCCAAACTCGTTAGAAAAACATGAAGCATCTTATATTAACTGATTGATTTGAGAGGAATATAAAAATGCTCAAGCTTCACATTGTGCTGATGGACAAGTGCAAAGCTTTCAGTAATGATAGCTCATGGAAATAAAATAAAAATATCACAAATCCAGACACCAAGTCAAGACTGCTGAATTGCCATTGTTAGGAGCTGATAATGCCACAGGATTTATTTTTCATTTGAAAAAATACCATTTTCTGTCCACAGCAAGCTATGTTCAGAGGAATAGCATATTATGTAAAGTGTTATGATTCATACCTCCCCCCTCTCTCCACTGGTATCACTCTTTTCTGTGGGTAACGTACCTCACAACTGATTTATCTTTAGCTTAGAACAACAGTGCTGCATATCTGTAGCCTTTAGAGGCCTGGAAAGAAGTGTCCGAGGGACTCCCTGCCTTGGGAAAGTGCATACATGCCAGGGAAACAATGCAGACCTGGAGTCGCACCTGTCTTCTCTGAGGACATCATCAGTTATAGATGCAGAAGTCTTTAACACAGAGTAAAGAAATACAGTAAATAAATAAAACAGTTAAATTCGGCTGTCTACGCTTTGGCCAATTTCTTTCCTGGCTTAGGATAAAAGCTCTTGGAGGCCTTAGGAAACTGAGACCTTGCAAGGGAGGGGAGGGGAGAGGGAAAACAAGAGCAAGTGCAAGCACACTAAGTGGGATTTTATAAAATATCACATCTCTCAGTCTTAAAACGTCTAAAATGAAAATCTGTTGCAGGGACATCATAAAAATAAAGCTGATAATGTGCTTCCCTAGGAAGAAGGAGCACATGCTGCTCCCTGGTACCCAGAAGCCATTATTTCCACTGAGAATAGAAATAACTTCCGCAGTAAGATGTATCTCCAGCTTCCAGAGCTGATTTAGAGCTATTGGGGAACTTTCAAAATAGGCACGGCATGGTGTGTAATTTGTGCCTGGGAAATGCCCCTACTGAAACCTTCCTCTGATCATTTGCCTCCTCACCCAGGAGGACTCACATCTGCTCCCCCAGCCCTGCGGTGCCCTGTTCAGTCACACTGTTATCAAAGCACAGCAATTAATCGTGTCTCAATACAGGAGACCATCAATAAGCACCAGGGAACAACTCATTGTTACACAGATATAAATACATATTCCAGTTCACTTTTTCTTTGGACACCATCATCTAAAAACAGAAAAAACAAACAAACAAACAAACAAAAAAAGCCCGATGGCCCAATAAAATTCCTCAGCAGATACCAAAATTGTAAACTTTCTATGAACTTACTTGTATGCAATAAAAATCATCATCATCAACAAAGTAATTAAATTCAAGCGTGATGCACAAACACACATATTCCTGTGTTAAAAAGACATTGGGGAACTAACCTATAAACTGAATATTCTTCCTAAAACTTGAAATGGATTTTCAGGTGTTGTAATCAAGCTTTAGGGTCAACATGGTATTGTAATTAATTGGGTAATCATCCTTCAGTGAATACCATGCCTCATTTTGTTTCTCCGTACCGCATTAAATAATCAGCTGTACTAAAAACGGTGAAAGGAAAAGAAGTTTAAATTCAGAGCCCAGCCCTCCTGGAGATGGGGCAAATCCTCACACAATCACAAAGCCCAGTTAACACAGCACCTGGGGACCACTACGAAAAGACAAATAACCCCTTGTAGAGCTGCAGCCCCACATGATTCATTGGATGCATCTGTCCTTCCTCTTACTTGCACTTTGACTGTCAGAACTTTTCTTACAAGAAGGCCAGGATCCAGAGTGGGGAGGAGTACTGCTCTCACTTTTCCTCCTTCCCACGTTGCTCATCCTCAGTACTCAAGGACAGGGAGGAGATGTGCTTTGCTGTGCTAACAATAGCCTTATTTTCAAAAAGAAGGTAGAAGTAGACATCTATAAAAATGCTAATAAAACTAACTTTCCAAGACATTTTAACAGAAGAAGAAAAATTAAAAATTGCAAACATGCTCACCATAACATGATTACACTTCAGTACAAGACAGCATTACTAGCACAGCACTTTTTGGTGGTTTATGAGAATTTTCTACAATCTGAAGTTCTTTAAAATTAAATTGCACTTCAAAGTTTCATTTACACACTGTAAAAATGATATAGTTAAGTTTTCAACAGGGAATGAATTATTCATTAAAGAAGATAATGGTGTTAAACTCGTCCAAGGAGCTATAATATTAGCATAAAGAATGCCTGATGTCACATTAATTTTAAAACCAGAAAACATACAACACAAAAGATATTGAACCATGGATTTGTTTTTTGGTTACATTAAACAAAAAGCAATTATTCTTACAGCAACCTTTTCATAGCATTTTAATCATACTGGTAGGTATTTTACAAGCCATTTGATCTTAATTATTAATTGCATCAGGGTAGGCTGGGTAGAACATGCTTCTATTCTATTATCTTTGCTTTTGATTTTTTGCAAAGATACAAAAGAGAGAAATGCTTAAAAATGAAAAAAGACTTTTTTCCCCCTTTACTTCTCAGGAAAGTGGAAAACACAGGTGTAAGAATACACCACCCTTCACTTTTATTTATTTATTTAAGACCACTTACAGTAAGTTTAGCAAGGTAGGCGATTCCAAAAGTTCTGGAGAGGTGAAGTAACTGAAATAGAAATATTGTCTCCAAAAATAGTTATCTTAAATAAATACAGCAACCTTTATGCTTTTATATATCAGTAAGGAGTCACTGAGATATCAAATCAGTATTTGTAAAAGAGTTGCTCTTGAATTCAGTCTCCAGTTAATTCTATTTACTGAGGGAGCACGATTCTTAGTCAGCTTCCCTGACATATGTTCTGTAAAATGGACTAATTTCAGTTATTTTTTAGTCTTTTTAAACATATTATTAAATTATTTGGGTAAATGCACTTAGCTGATAATGAGAGAACTGTGTTTTCTCTGAAACCAGCCATCTTGGCTTACTCATTCCTGCTAGCGTGCAAAATGGCTACTTAATCAGTTCTCCAACAGAATTTAATGAACAGCTTTTACACCTGCTTTGGAGTTAAAGGTAGTTTTAGAGGTCGTTTACTTGTTTCTTATAACTTGTTTTACAATTCATTTAAGGTCAAACCAAAGGCGGATTTTTCTGTCAGGGAAACAAATTGTTTCACTAGAAAGATTAGGGCAATGACTAGCAGTCAGAGGGGTTCTACTTCCATTTACTTATTTGCATTTGTTTATTACTTATATTTACTTTGCTTTACCTATTCAACAGTTGTATCAATCTCTGCAGATTTAGGAAAAAGCTGAGATAATGCTGTTTCTGCACAGTTAATGAGACAAACTCATATAAAGGCTGCCAATGAATAACCATGTAAAATACTGGCTTTACCCTAAGGAATGAGGGATTTGGATTGGGGCTTCTGAGGGCAGGCTATTGCAGTGTCTGATTCAGTCTTGCAGTTCATCTCACAGGTAAGAATGAATATTTCCTCCCAGATCCTTCATAGGGGTGGTCTCGTTGCATTCACTCCTGGAGCACAAAGTCAGTGGTCTAGCTGAGCTCCTTTCCAGGCGGAGTTCCTAAGGTTTTCCTCACCCTTTCTGTCCTTCTCAGAAGGTTGGGGAGGTTGTCCCTTCATTCCCAGGTTCCATCTGTAATGTCTACATAGCTGCTCCCTTGCAAGCCACAGGGTACAGGGCAATAAAACCCAGTATCCTTCCGCAATGAATAAAAATTGTTGCCATGGAAGAACGAATGTTTTCTATACTCAATGTGGCATAAGCCTGGGGCCTATGGAAATGACACTGGGAATGAAACCAGGAGTAACCACAAAGTAGTGCTTCATTCTGTCCATCTGGAACTCGGGGGCAAAATTCCTTCCTTGCCACAAAACCACTCTGTAAAGCTCCTTATTTATTTTAGACACATTCCAGATCCTGCAGCTCTAAGAGCAACCTCAAAAACATGAATTGCATGTAAACTCATTCAGCTTACTCCTCCACAGCCTGCAAACTGATTGAAATGATAGCCCTGGGAAGAAGAAAATAGTCCATTTGTCTCTAATGTTTGTTAACTGAAACCGTGAGGTCCCCTCCCCACAAGGTTAACGTGTTCAGTGCTGATTATATCGAGGAAATTTTGGCCTGTGTGCTTACCCCTACAGTCTATGACAGCTCCGGACCCCTGATACCAACATCCCCACCCTGCGCACACACTGATCCTTTCTCCCCTCAGCAGTTTTTCAGATACAGTAATTGATTGCAAATGACTGAGACACACTGGCATCAAAAATGAGGATTTTTTTTTTTTTTTCTATTTAGCAGCTCACAGAACAGCACAGCAGCCACTGGGCCAACTGCAGTATACTTTTCCTTATTTAATTAAGAACTTCATCCATTTACAGAAATCTACTATACATCAAAGGCAGCATCAAACAATGATATCTAAGTCTGCTTGTCTCTTGGGGAGCACAGACCTTCCCCACAGTAAATAATGAACACTCCAGCACCTCCAGATGAACCCCAGGTCTTTCTGCCCAGCTTTCAGTTACTGCTGTTCCTCCTAAGTAATTTCTACTCAGAGACATCTTCAATCAGGTATTTTAGCAGAATTCAGGGTGTTATATGAAACCTAATTTCACAGAGACTTCCATGGGTTGGAACAGACATTAGATCAGGCACTAAATATACACTTTTGGGACTGTGTTATGACATAAAAAACTGTTTCATGTTGGATGGAAGGTAAGACACAAATAACATATGATGGGAGAATTTATTTTCCTGGAAGTTCAATATGTTGAGAGAAAGTAATAATAAAAGTGTGTGATATCAGAGTCAGGCACATAGCAATCTGAGTAATACAGATGCAAGCTGAAATTATGAAGAGAGAGAAATAATGCATAGAACTCTGACAGAAGATAATACTTCTGTGTTTCTAGATACATAACAATGACAGCTGGTTTTCAGAGGCAGGGACACTGATAATTCCCTACCTTATTGACTTCTGTTCTATTATACAAAATTATGGCTGTTTAGATACAATCCTTGTATCTGATGGATAGTGGTGCTATGGAATGAGTCACTCACTCTGCTATGGAATGACTGTATAGATTCATAATCTGAAATTTATCTCAGTTTAAACAACGATCACACACACACACAGGGCTGCAGGATCACAAACAAAGTACTTTAGACTTCTCAGGTTTTGGGGCCTAAATTTCTGAAACCATGGTAACTTTGGGCATAAATAGCTGTGTGGGTGCAATTTATTTTATTTAGATCACTCTTGCACATCCATAAACTATGACCTTTAGGCTACTGACTCTCAAAGGCAAATGAAACAGTGACTATACTCTGTGTAGTAGCTCACAATACAGAGCTTAGGTAGCAATAGGTAACAGCTAGAAAGATTTATAGGCTAAGGTAAGATAAACATCTTTTAAATTCTTTCAGATCAGATTTACTTTAAGCTACCCAAACCTCTCTTGGCTGAAAATCTGGTTGCTCTGTGAAAATTCCTGACCATAGCAGAACCCAAAATACCTGGAGAATAACCTGTCTCATCGCACTGTATAACGATAAGAAAAAAAAGCAAAAAGTAAAAAAAAATAATAAAAAAATCATAAGATTCTACAAAACTACATGGAGATGGCATCTATCTATCTATCTATCACTTGAATATGCATGGACACACGGTCTCTTCTTCTTTCCTTCCCAACGTTCAATAGTTTCTGTTTCATTTTCAACTCCTAGCAGCCAATTATCAGTGTAACAGGTAGAATGGAAAAAGAGAGAAAGGAGGTAGGTCAGTTTAATTAACACAGAAGCAGCAGAGGTTTATTTTGGTACTCCAGTCTCTCCTGAAGAGACAATGCGTTCACTATCAGGCCCTATTAAAAATGCATTTACTTCATATTCCCTCATAATACTTTCCTTAAGGAAAGAAATGAATCACAGTGCATATTTTTAGTGAATGATTTATAAAGTGGCACTACAGATGTATAACTGAATCACAGGTTCCTGTGGAACTGCAGCACTACTTCACCTATGTGGACCTTAAAGAGGTTAAAAACATTTTTTCCTCTTATTATTTGACACCAAGGGAGGGCCCTTTTTCTTTTCTCAGGTACCTCCAGACCTCAGCACTTTAAGCATCAGAATCTTTCTCCCTCCAGCCCTGAGGAGGGATCCCCGAATTTCACTATCTACCTTTGACTGGGAAGCAGAGAGAGGTAAAGGTAGACCTCTAATGTCTCACAAATAGATTTTCTTAATGCACTTTGATATCAGAATTCTCCATCCACACAGACACCTAATTTATTCTGAGGCTAACCAAATCATCCTGATGAAACAGAAAAAGCAGCCAGAAGTAAAGGAGGTGGCACATGACAGGAAAAAATCATGCATTTTCCTAAAGAAATGTCACTAAATGCTCTTCCTTCCAGGCATATACAGTTCAAAATGGGTTTTCTGTTTCAGGGGCGTATTGGGCTCACCTTGCTGAACTCCTGGTCCCAAGCCATATAAATAGATTAATGAATAAAGCTTATGCTTTGTGAAGTCAATGGCAAAGCCCAGTAATATTTGTCCTTGTACACTTTTTTTCCTGCATATACCAATTTTTCATTTTGTACATTCTTTAAAAGCATGTTGCCATGATTCTTCCAAGCATCAGAATATACTATAAGACATATTACATATAAAATATGGGTGGAGGAAAACAAATATTTATCAGCAATATCTGATCTTATGTGATAGGTAAGGAGGCAGCAGACATATTTGATACACTGCTCTGTCTGAAGCAATAAAAAGCAATATCACATAGCTGGTGCCAGTTGGCATTCTGGGGATGCATCCCCAGAAGCAGCATCCTAAACACAAACTTATTTCTACAGTCTTTGCAAATCACTTTTTGTTCTCAAGATGCACATGCCAATTTCAGTCAAAATGCTTTCTTGCTGGCTGTAGATATACTGAAAAACAAAAACAAACAAACAAAAACAACAACAAAAAAACACCACTACTGATACATGCTTCCTTTGCGGTGTTTGTTCTTAAAGTCAAAGGGACAAAGAATGCTACCATATAAACTCTAGATAAACATTGCAAGAATCAATTCCACATCATACAAATAATACAAGTACTTTCAAAATTGTAAAAACGTAGGTGATCTGCCAGTATCTAGAACTTGGTAAAGTGAGGTGCCTTGGCTCTTCCTAGTGGGTTTCACGGAAGTTTCAGAAATATGGTGCTTTTGGTCACAAGCTACAAAAATGCCAAGAGTAACAAATGCACACCTCTTAACAGCTTACACTTTGATAGTGCATCTCTAAGTGCTGTCTCCTTGAGCCTTGTCATTTCATAGATGACCTTTTCTTATGAGACCAAGGAGCTGCACAAAGCTCAGCCCCTTAAGGGCCACTGGAGATTAGCAGGTATGAAGGTGAACGGTCTGCAAGCTGCCTCCCCCTCTCCTTTTATTAAGGATAAGCAAGTTCCCAGGAAAAATTATTTAAGTGAGAAGTACGTATCAGAGAGAGAACAATCACAAAAGTGATTTATTGCTACTGGGAATTACTGAGCTGATTGAATTCAGTCTTCCCTACCTTCTATTTTTATATATAAGTTTTCATTCTTGAAGGCAAGAGAGGGTAGAGAGAAACTGGTGTTGACAGAAAAAATGAACAGAGATTGAATAGAGTGTGGCCTACAGCTCAGCCACTGTGCAGAAGTAATCAAAAATATGCACACACACACCCCTCAGCTACCAATCAGGAATGAAAGAGATCAGATATGATGTATGTTATGTATGAAAGAATGGAGAACTTGCTTTCATTTAGTTATAACTTCTGAAAGGCTCAACATTTTCTACCACAGTTTTTCTTTCTACTGTATTTACATATTTGCTCTTCATCTTATCTGAAATTAATACTTCTATACAATTGTCCTCTGAAGTGCCTCTTTCAAAGCCTAAAGAAAATTAAGTTAATTTGTGAGTGATCTCCTTAGTTATGTTTCTGTTCTTAATGTTCCAGCCCATCTATGCATTTGTCCTTCAAATGTGCGCTACCATGGTAAAAATCTGCACCCTGGATTTGTGCACAAATCAGGCAGCGCTATGCAGACAGGGATGAGATTCACTCAGGATCAGGACAGTTGACTGTGCGTTTCCTGGATGACAGTCTGATCCTGAACCCTGAAACGCCCCCTTCATCTGAGGTGCATTATAAATACAAATAATATTTATACCGCCCACAGTTTCACAGAGATGTACCCTAGTTAGGAGCCATCATTCCGGTTTAACACATCATCTGTCACAGTACACCACTGTGCTACCTTCGGAGCTGAAAAAAAAAAAACAGAACTGTAATCACTAATTCATACTTGTTCAATTATTTTGCTACAGGTTCTACAGCTAGCACAAACAAGTCTGCGGTCTCTTAACAGTTTAATCCCAGAAGAATCTGATCCTCCTGGAACACTTTGATATAGGAACTCATGTCTTCATTCCACAAACAGTCTTAGCCCACCTCAGTTTGTTTTTTAAAGTACTTCCCAGTTTTAGCCCACAATCTTGATAGAATATATAACTGAGGCATTTATGGACCTTTTCATACCTTTTCTCTTCATAAGAACCCTGTCACAGACAACTACTTCGGAGTCTTTAACTCTGCATATTTAAGGAAGTGTTATTAACAAAGGCTGTGTGTTAAGAGATATGTAAATCTTAGGATTAGAGTATCGTTATAGGAACAAAGACTTTGATTAACTAATATTTTATGACTACATTCTAAACTGAAGTTACCTAGAAATCAGACATTCTTGGCAATGGCAATGTTATTGTTAACGTTTGAATTACAAATGTAGGGAAACTGCAGGGCTAAAAGGGTCAAGCACTTCATTACTGGATACATTATGATACAAGGAATGATCTTCATCTGGGGCCTTCTTCTAACAAATAATGTCCCAGGTAGAGACCTTTAGACAACTTAACATACTCCTATGATGCCACAAAAGGCACCATGTTTTTTTATTAATTTTATTTATTATTGGACAAAACTGGCTGAATTCTACTTGTTCTGACTGCACATGGCAATTACACTGATGTCTCTCTCCTCTTATGACATCTAGTAATAATAGAGTTTCTTGTTCATTTTTAAAGATACTTAAATGCAGAAGATTTGAGAGAATCTCTGACAAATTTTGTGTTTTACTCCTTCACTGGGCTTGTAAATATTTACTTATAAAAGATAAGCATGCTATCTGTGCATCATAAATTTACTGAAGCTGAAACCGAGGAGTAGGTTTAGACTATAGGTATGTTTGGGATATCCCAGTGGCCTCAATTCCACGTAGAAATATATCAGTGCAAATCTGAGGCAATGCAGTAACTTCAGAAAAGTTAATATTCATGTGAGCACAACTGAAAGCAAAATATGTTTTTGGAATTCAAGCAACTCACCCTGAAATCAACAAGTTGTGTGTATGCTGTGATGGAGTAATGTTTATAACTTCCTTTTGAATATCATTAATGAATTAGGCAAAATACTGAAACTTATTCCGGCATACTTTTCTACAGAACTCCAGAGAATATCTTGTTGACCTAGTTTTCTCTGAAGCACTTTAAGATTGATTTGATAAAACATCCCTATTAAAAACTAGAGCAACAGGTAGAGACTCTATATGTATGTGATGTATACATATTTAGGTCATTTATGGCAGGTGGGAACTTTGTAGTGCTACAATTCCTGGACAGGTTGTCAGAAGAAATCTTTTAAAGTATGACATCATTATTCTCCTGCTGAATGGTATATGGCTACATCAAGAAAACAGAACTGTAAGCCATCGTAGCATTCAGAGTTCAGGGATGGGTAGGAGGGTACTTCTACCTTCAAATGGTATATACATTAGCTTATATCAAAATACCAGCACCAACTAAGGAAGATGAATGCATGGGGATTCAACATCTGTAAAGTTACACTGCAACTTCATCGTAGGAGAGTACTACTCAGGAATGATCCTTGAGATGAAATCCCGATCCCATTAAAATCAGCTTTATCACTGATGTGACAAATACGAAGCTTTCACCCAGGGTTTTTCTTAGTCTTTCATGCTCCTGAAAGGAAAGGAATGTGATACACCTGGCCTCTGTGCAGCTGATGCATCCCCCTCCCCATATTGTTTATTTACACCAGCTATGTCAGAAACACGTATGGTGCCTTCTCAAAGAAGTGGCATGAAAACCACAGACCTTACTGCCCCACCCCTGGGGCAGGGTGGCAGAACCAGGTGAATTAGAGCATATATAACTCTTATGTAGCAATGCACACACCTGAAGTAATTGATTGACTAACTATTGAAATATTTCTATAAATGTGTTTCTAGCAACATGATGCCAGTCCTGGTGTGAAGAATTAAACAGAGAAACTCACTATATGAATGCAGTGGGTTTTGGTCTCTGCTGCCATTTTGGTTAGGGTTATTATACTGTAAATTCTTGCACTCTCTTCCTCTCCCCACCCCCCAATATAATCAACTGCAGTATAACTTGGCTTACCTCTTCTCTCAGCTCTACAGAAACAATACAAAATCCATAAGATGACATCAAAACAGAAGAAAAGAAATTATATCCATTTGCTTTGGCCTCCCATCTATTAAGAACAAACACACATTTCCAATATCATCAGCAAATCCCCATGTTTCATAAACACATTCTCAAATCCTATTTCCGTTCTGACAGCAGGGAAAAGGTTAAGAATGAGATCATGTCAGCTTAGCTGACTACTCCAGGCTTTGCCAATTTGGATCACAACCTTAACGTTATTATTTAAATGTGGCTTTTGTATTTCATTGCATACAAAGCAATTATATTTGCATTTAAGATGCACCATAACTGTAAGAGTATGACATTGTTCTGATGATAATGTTCATTGATAATTCATAATGCAGTTGGCTCATGCCATGAATCATGACTCTCTTATCACCTTTCTCACATTTTACTTGCTATTAGATGGCTTTACTTGCAGATTGATGCCTTAAACTCTTATTTTGAATCTCTAGATGGTATAAAACGCCTCATCTCTTAATGTACACTATATACTTGACAATAGCTTACTTTTTGGTAAAGTCCTCATTTAGTTCTCATAACAACAATGCTTCTTGCAATGTGTATGTTTTGGTGATACAAGTTTATGCCAAAGGCAGCCAGTTATCTTACTTAATTCTATGTATTTCAGACATGTTTGTATAAACCCGTTGTATGATGAAACAAAGATTTTCTGCATTATTATATACTTCAGAAGTCTGCTATTGTTTTTCTCTTGAATTGCGTATAATAGTCAAATATTTATATTTTTTCCCTGGGGTAGAAGGTTCTTGGGAGCAAAGAAACAACAACAAATTAATACTGTATCAAAATGTTGATTGATCTTCTGTGGATTGGAACTGAGCGGTATGTCCTTTCAAACTACAGTCAGGTTATGTTTTCTAGTGTTCTGCAGTAACGACTGCAGATGACCCTTAGCTCCATAATGTGTAAATGGACGAGTCAGCTCTCAGCTCTCTCAACATTTTTTTTTTCCCGTTTACTTCTTGCATGCTTGGGCTCCATGCTAATGTGCTCAGGAGCATTTGTATGTGAGCCCCCAGCATGGTCAAGCTCAATCGAGTGCTCAGTAGCATGCTAACAGGGCTGTGTACGCGTGCCTCTTAGTCGCCCAGGAAGCACTGAGAATTACCTAAGGGCAGACGTTGGTAGATCATGGAGAAGATGAACTGGGAAGCAACACAATTATCCCAGAACACCTAACATGCACCAGAGTCACTGTCAGGTGCCATGTGCATGTGAATTGTAGTGCTAATGAGAACTAAAATAAGACAGCAACCAAAAGTGTGCTCTTAGTGAAGGTCTCTGTTTTAGGGCAAGATTATTATCCCCTCCTTCCCCACTGCCACCCCCCCCAAAAAAAAAAAAAAAAAAAGAAAAAAAGGAAAATATTATATTTTGCAGCCAGTCTTTTTCTGTCCAAAAATAAAGTTTGACCAACTTTATGTACAATGTTTAGCTATGCTATGCATTACAAACATTGGTAGGTTTAAGCCTTCCATTACTCACGAACTTCAGCTGCCGAAAGAAACTTTGTTAAAGTTGCCATATTTTCCAAAAGATAAAAAAGTAGCCTAGCTTTAATGAAACAAAAGCCTAAATTCTACCAGCAAGAAGGAAACAGTTTACAATAGCCATTCCATGAAGATAAATACATTGAAATTATCACCTATAAGAGAGTCCCTCAACTATTTTTACTTTTACTCACACAAACGTTCTGCCTTTGATGAGCATATGGTTTTAAATTAGGAGTAAGCTGTGTTTTCATGGGCACGCTGTTTGCTAGTAATACTTCCCCATGTTAATAGGGCCAAGTGTAACTAAGCACACCCTTTTCTCTATTTTTAGTTGCATTTCTGAAAAATCAGTCTTGGTGCACTCCAGCAATTACGTGATTTCCTCATACCATGCAATTTACTTGCAAGATTGGCTTCTTAAAGAGTCCATGTTATGAAGCTTTTGAAATATTCAGAAGTGCAGGGCTTTTTTTTTTTTTTTTTTTTTTTTTTTCTTTTAATGACTATTCGACACAGGGACTAATCCTTCACTGGCTGCAAGAAGGAAGGGAGACAAAAAGAAAAGTTCTGATTCTATTCATACAACTTACTGATTTATGGAGTGAAGTTTTGATTAGTGTCTATAAAACTTGAAATTCTTTTCTGGGGATCTTGTACTTGTTTGCATATAAGTTTGGTTGGGGAGGGGAGGGGAATGGTTAGACAACACCACGGGGATACGTTTCACAAAGGGAATACTGATGCAAAGCCCTCAGTTGTGGAAACTTATAAGCAATGCTTCCACATGAACATAGGATCTCTTACCAATCTCTAAGTTCTCTGTTAGCATTCTGCAGTGTCAGTTAGAGGTTTGATGTCCCCTGCAGAATGTCTGTGACCCTGGGCTTCCTGTTGATTATAAATCAAGTGCATTTGCAAAAGAAAAATAAATAAATAAATAAAATAAAATGAAATAAAATAAAATCCCTGTCATACAGCCTGAAAAATGCATTATTTTCTTTTCTATCACTGTCAATCCCAGATATGCAGATACTACTCAGGAAAGGTCTTGTGAATGTAAACTTTTTTCCCTCCTTCCAAGACTGATAGGCTAGCGACTAAGAGATACTGCTAGATGTTTATATTATTCTTATAATACCCGCTTTTAGAACAGAATAGAATATTCCAAGTTGGAAGGGACCCACAAGGATCATCCAGCTCCTGGCTCCACACAGGATGACCTAAAAATTGAAATATGTGTCTAGAAGAAGAAATGTTTCTGGGAACAGCCATAAATGTGAGCCAATGCTTTGGTGCATGTGTGATATCTAAGCTAACAGATACGTTTGGAAGGCAACCTTGTTCTAGCAGCAGGATGACACTATGCAGTGCTGTGGACATCTGGGTAGCTACTCAGTGTTAATGAAGTTTCTCTCTATTTACAACAACTTTTGATGAAAGTATTAAGATAAGTACCTACAAGATTTCATCCAAGTGTTACGTAATTAAAATTCACGTTAATGATCCAACAGAGCTGTCAACAAAACAGAAAAGCTGAGTGGGTAGAAAGCTCTATGAAGTTGGTTTGTGGAATAACTAAATGTTTGCATAACGACTTGTTTTCTGCAGTAAGCACTGGAGTCTGGATGGGCTTTTATGCTACTTTTTTTTTCTTTTTTTTTTTTTTGCCCCACAGCATCTTATTTATTTCTATTTTCTATGACACTGAGGCTATGCCTGTTGTTTTTATAAAAAAAACCTGGAAGATGACGAGAGTCCCTGTAGTCTCATATACATTACACAGGTCCTAGAGAATCCAGTCAAATCCAAGCTGTGAGTATTTCAGTATTGGGTTGAGACACAAAGGCAATCCCATTACTGAAGGGTTTAAAAAAAAAAAAAAAAAAAAAAAAAATTCACATCACAGCATGGGAAGAGAACGAGAAATGATGCAGTCTGCAAAAGTTCTCATTCTGGGTTCATGGCAGACATCACATCCACTGGTTTCTGGTGTAGCCCTACAGCCACTAGGTCCTACTGTCTCTCAAGCTGCAAGCTGCAAAGATAAACAGTGCCAAACCAGGTCTCTGGTTCAGCTTTATTTCCTCTGAACTGGCCAGTCCTGTAATGGGTAAATTCCTCCAAGAACAACCCAGCTTTTTTGCTCTTTATGGTAGGTCCTCATCACTTTTCCTAATCCAAACTTCACTATTTGAAGAAGCAATTCCAGAAAGATATCATAAACAAACAAGGAGCCCTAAATAACATTAATGCAATCACATTTAAACCAATATATTCATAAGATTTTTGATTTTCCAGGGTTAGTTAGGGGTGCGGAGTAAGGTATCCCACTTAGAATTAAGTCTAAGAAGGAAGATCAGGTTTTTCTCTGGAGAAATTGAGTGGCAACAGGACCTGCTGTTCAGTAGAAAGTGCTGTAACCTTCTACATTTATTTTTCAAACAATAACAGTGTGAAGAACGTTGTAGCTGAGGAATTATGTTTGTATTATAGCTTCTCTTCTCCAACCATAAGACTCACTGAATTGTACAATGGAGGCCTAATTTTTCACTCTGATTTTCTTTTCCATGGTTTGCAAATAGTCTATTTATAATTACTTTCAATTAACTCAGCCTTAGCCAATCAACAGACCATAAACTGAACTTAAACTGTTATGAGCTGTGCTTGGCGATGAGAATTTATCCTTACATTAAGTGTTAGTTCATTAGAAAATCTGAGCCCAGGGAATTACAGAAGCTAAGTACAAGTTTTAAATCCATAGCAACATAGATCTAAAATGTTCAAAGTTCTTCATTGCAATTATCAGTTTAACTGCAAGGCCACAAATGATAGCTGTTCTCCATTGGTCCTATTAGGATCCCTGGGATATTTTTCATGACAAATAAACAATGGGATGTGGTGAAAACTGTGAGAACAGACACTGTGAGCATAGAGTTGACCATAAGACAAACGTGCAGCTTAGTATTAGCTGTATTCCTCAGTAGGCTTTAGGAATAAGTCTTCTTCCAAATATATAATACCCCCAGAAGCTTAAATTAATATTCAAGTATATACCAAAATACTAGAATCACAGAATGACTTGGGTTGGAAAGGACCTCTAAGTCCAACCCCCTGCCATGGGCAGGGACACCTCCCACTGTACCAGGTTGTCCAAAGAACGTCTAACCTGGCCTTGAGCACCTCCAGGGATGGGGCATCCACAGCTTCTCTGGGCAACCTGTTCCAGTGCCTCAGCACCCTCATGTAATTTCCTCTACATGTTTAATCTAAATCTACTTTCTTTTAGTTTAAAACCATTATCCCCTGTCCTACTTCTACACTCCCTTAGTCTCAACTGTTTGTAGAAAGCTCTAAGGTTTTAGTCTGAATTCCAGGAAGCCAAAGCTTTTGTATGTCTTGAGTCAAGCCAATGACCAAAACTGAAAGAGGAAGTCAACATTTTAAAATACTTATCAAAGAAAATAAGGAGATAAAGGACTTACCTTACAAATGTGATAAGTGGGATACAAAAAGAACACTGGCTCCCTTTGACGAGGAGGATATTGAAAAATGAAGCAATCTTAGAGAGGAACAGTATTGCAACATACTGGATCAATAGTATTTAATGATGGAAATTTAGAATATATTGAAAAATAACTAACAGCCTATTCTGCCAGAACTGTGGCAACAGAGGACCATTTATTCAAAGTAGATAGGACCATCTGGAATCACAAGACAAACAGCACAAGATCATTGCCCAGAGCTGGCCACCTGTTGGGTTTTCCAAGTCCCTTTTGTATCCCTTTAGGATTTCACTACTACTGTCTCCTCCTTTGGTGAACCCAGATCATTAGCACATTTACTAGAAGCAATATTATTCTCCTCTGCTCAGAATTCAAGGCTGAAAATACCACCTCTTGGTACAATAGAGCTACATATACAGTGAAAATAAAAAATTAACATGTTCAATGAAAAGTACACCAGAATACAAAAAAATAAAAAATAAATAAAAATAAAAATAAATGTCTCTTTACCAATGATTTACCTGCTCTAAAGTTTGAAGAACAGCCCTCTCTGTATTAACAGCACTGACACACTGGAAAGTGGGTAGTAACTTTGCAAAGTTTTTCTTTTAATTCTTACATCTGTAGAGATCAACAATAATTCTCTAGTTTTACTCTCCTGGCTGTCCCTCCCCCTTCACTGGGCACCTTGCCTTCCCTGTGGAATATCTGGGAGCCACTTTCTTCACTCACAGCTGCAAGTTGTGGATGCAGGCTTACTTGCCCTCTTCTTGGTGTTTTTCTTACCCTACCTATAGGCTCTTCTCCGAACAATTCTCATGTGTTCAGCATAACTAGTACCAATGACTTAAGATGTTCTATTTCAGTGAAGCTAGTCAAACAATTGAGCTAGGGACTTTATCTTCAAAACCTGGATAATCATTTGTTTGTTAGTGTTTCCATGAGCCAAACCTCAGTGAAAGTTCCTTATATAACGTGGCAAAAACAAGTAATTATTCTGTGGACCCTCCTCTTTATAATACATGCTGTATATTTGATAGAATGATCAAATGCTGTATCTAGAAAAGTAACATAAGTACATTCTTGTTTATACTATCCATTGTTAAATATATTTGCAGAAGCAATTTATTTCTCAAATGATCTGTGGTTGGCAAAAATGTAATATGAATATCACAAAACACAGATAAAATTGTCATTTATTATTTTCTATAGTGAATCAAATTATCCACCATTTGAAGGCCATAACAATAATTTGAGTTCTTATTACCTGATGCAAGGATAATATAGAACAAAAGAGACAAAAGAGTGGGACTTCTTGCAATTTCTGAAGAGGATAATCCTCCGCAGCGCTAATATTTTTTTTGGTGGTGATATTAATGTAACGCTAGCACACAACGAACATTTCCTTTACACTCAGAGCCCCTGATTTTTACTTAGAGATATCAGTGACAACAACAAACTAAATGGGAAGGTATTAGACATGAATGCAAAGCAAAATCACAAGCAAATTGTGTAGTGACTGAATTATACAACTAAAACTGTTAAATCATATGTAGAAATATTCACATTGTTGACATATTTCAAGATGTACATTTACCTTAGAGATTTTCATGTTCTTCAGCAACCTCAGACAGATTAGTTAATCTAATCTTTCTTTTGAGGTTTCTATTTCATTCTCATTTGCAAACACTAGTTTAAAAAACAACCAGTGAGACTGAAATCCAGGTAAACTAGCGATAAAACTTCTGTAACTTTACTAGGCTAGGAGTGATCCTGCAATTTCTAGGGTATTAGAACTTTCTGAAGCCCAGTAGTGGTCACAACAGTATGTTCTTATGAAAAGGAAACTTAAAGCAGAATTAGCAGCAAGTACTGTATCAGCAACAGTTTTACCAAGATAAGCAACAGCACAAAGAAAAGCTGAAGCTCCATTAACAACAACCCATGCCTAATTTTCTCCCTTTAGAAACAGTAGTATGTAGTGCTTAAATACCAGAATTACCTCAGCTTATTACCCCAAACAAGTTGTTAACAACGTCAGGTCTTCGGGTGACAGTGCTGAAGGACACATGCACATGCACCTGATAGCCACGTGCTTAGCCACATGGTTACCACTGAATGTAGTGGAAACCTGCAGGCAAAATTCTCATGCAACAGGATTTGTGAATGTAAATTCCAGGCAAAGCATTTGAAAATGCAGAGAAGTCTAATAAATTACAGAGTAAACACTATTAAAGTTATTCAGACCCTCAACAAGCTCCTACACAAAATCAGGAAACATACGGACCTGAAATGCCTTTGCCGTTCAGACCAGCTGCGTATAGTCTTGGAAGAACCTTGCCTCCTAAGCTAAAGCAACCTATGGAAAACAACAACTTATGCACATACAAACAGAACAACAACAACAACAACACAACAAAACCCCCCTTCACACTTGCTCCTCAGCATTTCCCCCCCAGCCATGTTTTCCTAAAACCAAAGAGGCGTATACTTAGGGTCACTTCAAAATGGGGTTCATTGAAAATAAAAAAGTGCTTCACTGAATAGGAAAAGAGTGTGCATATAAAATGCTTTGATGAAATTGGATCCTTACTTCTAAAAGATCTTTGCAATTTCAATCTAACTTCAAAACTTTAAAGCTGGATTTTAAAGGCCAGCAATTACAAGTTCATCTTCATGTGAGATCACTCCTTAAGTAGTTAACAACACAAAAATTACCTCTCATTGCTTCATATAAAATGTTCATTTTTACTTTTGGTCACAATGTTTAAACACTCCAGTTCAGATACAGCTGCAGAAACAAAAGGGCTACCAAAAATGTGTTATCAGATGTCTTGTATGTTCCTGGTAACGCTTTGTGCTTGAAACAATAGCTCTGTTCAAACCATTGTGACAAGATATTGTAAAAAAAATTAAAAAGATTTACTTGTTCTGTAGCACATTCCCTCTTCTTAACACCTGCCCTTTTCCTTTGTTGTAAAGCTACAACAAAGCTGACCTAAAGCAATTGAAAAATGAACGGTAACTTTGTATTTTCAGAGCAAGAAATCAAGGTTTCAAGTGAGTTTCAGCTAGTTCAGTGAAGTATCCTTTAAGACAGTAATGATACATTGACAATAAAATGGTATAACAATTGACTCAATATCTCAACTGTTGTATAAGCCCACATATGTATATGTATGCATGCATACATATATTTATACACACCAGTACAGACACACACGGTGCCAGAGCTGGCTACGGAAGATGCTCTTAGAAAGGCCAGCCTGCTTGCCTGGCTGAGAACATGCAGAAATGGATCCACCAGCACTGCTCTCGGACCTAGGACCCTAGTCTGAGAAGTGCTCAGTACACGTGTTGTCAGTAAGTGACTGCAGTCAGTACTTTCAGATGGAATTTCTGAACATGACAGTGTGATCTTGTATTAAAAAGGGCTCTTAAAAGTTACTGAAGTATATAAAAAATGATTAACTCTCAAATATTTTATCAGCTCAGACTGACACTTAGTTTGCTCCTAACTTCATATCCTCTATGGATTAAATCCATTTTATGGAAATTAAGAGAAAGCAATTTTTTTTTTTTCTTTTTTTTTATTTTTTTTTTTTTGTGGAGAGTGAATATTCCAGAAGAAACCATTGAGAAGCTTCAGTAGATGAACTTGCTTTCATTTCTGGTGCTCATCCACTGTAAATGTAAGGATAGGAGACACACCTCTACAGATCATGAACGAGCAGTTCTATGAATGACTCTGCATCATTTGTGGTGACAGCTGGAGGTACAAAACACTTGCCAGGAGAATCCTGCCTTTGAGTAGAATCGACAAAGACATAATGAACCTGGTAACTGAGGGTGGGGTAAGCTCTGATCTTTCTAAGGAAGCAGGCATTTCTTCACCTACACCAAAAAAAAAAAAAAAAAAAAAAATAAAAAAAAAAAAAAAAAGAAGGGAAAAAAAAAAAGAAAAATACCAGGCATAAGAGTTGTTGTTTTCTTGCTTTTCAGAGTGATTTTCCAGAAAAAATAAATAAATAAAAAAAAAATCAAGAAAAATCAAGAGGATTTTATGCTGACTGCTCAGTGAATGCAATGAGTCCTTTCCCTGCACTCAGCTTTCCATCACCTTTAAGCAAACGGGGGAACTCTGTGCTGCATTTACAGTAGTGCTCAGGACTGAGACTGCGTATGGCTTCCTCTGTGTTTTGTCATGAAGAAAAAAAAGACAGACTTTTCCCATTCTGCAGGGTAAATGATATTTCCTGGATATGGCAGCAATGAATCTTTACCACTGTATATAACTGAATGATTGTGTTGTTTGCTAAGTCCTAAGCGTGAATTCATTCCATTTCTAGGAGGCTTCTGTCTGCATATAGAAGGCTGCTGGCCATACTGTAATACATGCAATACACAGTAATCTCTGAAAGTTTTCCATCTGTATTTTCTCATATTAGTTCTTTTTTGTTAAAGGGGACATAATCTTCCTATTTTCTTGATATAACTTTCTTAACTTCTTACAAAGAAGTCATCACACATTACTGAATACAAAGTATCAGGAAAAGCATTTCCCCCCTCCCCCTTTCTATCACGCACACACAGTCTCGTATTTTCATTACTGCTTTTCCCATTTCAGTTCACTCAGTTGGATCCCCATATTTCTTACAGGGGTCCTTCCCTTAATAAGGGAGGTTATAATGACAGTGTAAAGAATTTCTCTTTGTTTATGAAAAATATAAACAGATATTTCCTAGTTGGGCTGAAAGTCTGAGTTTACCCATGTGACTCTCCTTCACTTTCACATGGCGATCAATGGCTGCTATCCCCAACTAATATCAGCCAGACACTTGCAAGGAACACTAAAAATAATCACTATGTCCTGGTCTGTTTTCAGATATTTATGAAAAAAAAACCTGACAGCTTGATAGATTCGGCTTTCAAAAATTATGTCAATATAGAACTTCACACTGTGTTAAACTAGAAAAGGAAGATGCATTAAACCAACACATAAAGGATCGCTTGTTCATAAATCCTTAATTTCTGACTGACTGATTCACAGAACCCTGGCCTGAGAATAACATAGTGGTTGCAATGAGGTCAACAGGAAATATCACTAAAAGGCAAAGTCTGAAGACCAGAACAGCCGCACAGTAAATAGATTGAAGGTGTCCAGTTAGAACTGCTCTTGGACAAGAAGGACCTTAACATGTTAGGTGCCATACAGCAACCAGCATGCCCAAATGGGCAAGGTGACCACGTTCTTTTTCAGCATAAACTTCTGAAAGTTGAAGTATTGTAAAGTGACAGCTGACAGATAAGGGTGCCAGAACCCTTCCCAACCAAGAGCAACTTTCAGCTGCTATCATCTGCTAGTGTTCGATGTGCTGGAAGTCAGCTGAAAAAGTAATTATTTGTGTCAACAGCTATGTTCGAGTCAAAGGAAGATGTTTGTTTTCATTTAGTCATCGACAGAACACAGAGTTTCTTGATATTAGTCTTCTACGTTGATAAGTTTACCAACATCTGAAGAGTAACATGCCATCCAAACACATACCATACCCAACATATTACTCACACCGAAGTCAGATTTGCAACAAATATTAGATATATATTTTTTTCCTCTGAATTTCTTTTCTTTTTCTTTTTCTTTTTCTTTTTTTTTTTAATTATTTATTTTCCTCATAAACTTTTCTTTTGGCTAAATGTATTGCTGATGCAAATACATCTTTCCTCATCTTGAGAATTCCTGATAAAGATCCCATATCACTCCAAAATCTTTTGCATCCTTTGACGGCACAGCAAAATAAGATGCTATAAATGGCCATAAGCTGTCATAGTACCTTCTGGTGTTTCTCACATACACCTTTCCATTTCTAGCTAGCATTCCTCTTTCGTGTTGCATGCAAGAAATCACAGTGCCTGAGTGCTGGCCTGATCTCACTTCAGCCACGGGAGAACTCATTTGCAGCCTGGCATTTCTTCTATTTCCTGTGTAAACCACTGCAAAGGTACCAAAGTGAGGATACAAGACAGATCGACAGAATTGCAAGTCAAAGCTTACACAGGCATTAGCTAACACAAACCTCACCAATTATGGCACTAGTTTTACACCAAAGCTGTGTTTATTCCAGTTCTCTGAACATGAGAATGTTATTTCAAGGAGAGCTCTATGCAAAACTTGGACTGACCTTGGCCTATCAGTTTTGGCTGTAGCATGTCTCGAGCTGAAACAAGAGCTTATCTCTAGCATTAAATAAGGAACAAATGATTCCCCCCCCCCCCCTCCTTAATTATTTATAGACCACTGTCCCTCTCTCTTTTAAGTGTCACTATGGATGTCCGATCATTGCAGTCAATGTTACTAGAACTATTATATTGTCTCACAGCAAAGCAAGAGCCTGGGGACAGCTGAGTTTATTGTGTGCCTTTTCAGTCTCTGTGTACAATATACCTTCTCCCTGTTTATAAAAAAAATAAAAATAAAAAGGGAGAGAGAGAGTTGCTTATAACAGGAAAATAAAAAAAGACCTCTTTCTTAGAAATAAAATAAACACAGGGTAATGACCCCATACCAGAAGAAGTGGAAGAAGGTGATAAAAGCCTTTTGTATTACTATAGCATGAGACAGTAAAAGAGGAGAGCTACAAGATTAGAAACCTAAATCACATGAGAAATGTGTTACAACTCTACTGTTCTCTACATTCATTACAGTCACAGAGCTCTGTGGTAACTTCACGTTGACCTGTATTTACAGAGACATAATGATTTAGTCTGTAGGAAAGCCAAGAAATCATTACAATGGGGCAAGCATCAGAAATTAATGAAGTATATGTATAAACCTGGCAGATGAAATAGATGCTTAACCATAATTTGGTGAGGGCTTCGGGACATATTAAGGAAGATCTGGGGAGCAACTCATCAGCAGGCAAGTGTTCAAGCATATGGTGACTTCACATTGAAACAGGCACCAAAATGCCTAATGGCATGCTAAGAGCAATAGGAACGTTTTGCCAACTTACTTACGTACTGTCTTCTCAGAAAAATACAGCATAAGAACATTTTTAGGGGCTGCACCAGACCTGGTTTGACAAGTACAAGGACAGAATATGGAATGTGGAAAGTCTGAACAGTCAGACTTGTGGCAATCATTTAATCCTATTCAGCAGTTATGCTGACAGAGATGACACTAGATGAAAATAGATCTGAAGATGTAACTGATGGTAGTAGATGGGTCAAGAAATTTCCACTCTCAAGTATGCTGTTCTGTTTCTTGCCAGTTTTCTTCCTCTCCTTTTCCCAATTTCTCACCATACATAGGAAGAGAACATGCAAAAGGAGGAAAGGCAATCGGGTTGGGTCGATTTCTGCCCCAAACCATGCTCCTATGCAAGTAGCATGTCCTGGGCAGCCTATCTTCTTGTTCCCTCACACAGCCATCACCCCCGCCCAGCCACGAGGTTTCTTTTCTGAAAAGTGCTTCCACAACTTCTAGCAGCATGGTCTAAATCCTGTCTTTCCCCTTCAAAGCTCAGCCTGTCCCTAAAACTGTCTGCCTTGCATAAAGGCGTTAAACATAACCCCAAATCATGATGCCTTACACTGCTGTGTCAGTAAAGACAGGGTAGAAACTAGCCTTTTGGTGAGCCTGTTCTACTCTCACGCTTCCCCACCAGGCAGCACGAGCTGGGGGAGCACACCTGGCAGCGGGTGCTCCCCCAGGTGCCTCTGAGGCAGCTGCCTGAAGGCTGCACTGAACCTCGGCTGCTCCCAGCACCTCCACGGTGCTCCCCAGGCTGAGCTCCAGTTGCTCAGAAGAGTACCAGGAGTCTGGCTTGCAGCTGCAACGTGCTTGGAGAGGAGAGCACTTTGGGAAATATCATTAAGCATTTGGGAAAACAGTAACAAGTATTCAATGGAGCTAACAGTGGATCTTCCTCTATTCAACAATGGAAGAAAAATAGATCCAATTTAGCACTGCTTAAGGTTGTATAAAATTTGTTATCTTTCTAATACTCCTCTCCACATGCACAAGGAAGTTATTTCTTAAATGAAGACACCAGAGCTGACCATCCAAAAAGTGAAAACTCATCAACCTTTTGGAAGAGCCTGTATCCTGAAATCTTATGACATCCTCAAAGAAAAAGAAACAAAGAAATTAAATAACAAGAGTTAATGAGCAGTTTTATTTTCTTTCAGCAAAGGTCGTCAAACCCACAGCAGCAAATTAATCCCAATTAGTAATGATATTTTGTCTTGATATATCATGACACTTTTGATTTACTGTGTTTCCAGGATGCAGGCAGAAAATGTTAATGATTCAGTTTGCTGGAAATTTATACTCCTGCTCATTTTCCATTTGCTGATCAGTTGCAGCTCGTCAAGACTTGGCTGCTTCAACTAATGAACTGACGGCCTCGCAGGAATAATGGTGTGTTCTGCAAGCCTCATTTTTTACATGCCATCTGCAAAAATGCAGGTTCCTCTTTGAAAAAACATTCCTGGCAGCCAGGAAGGAGTGATTATCATCATATAAATGTCAATTGTAATTTGTATTTTACTTGTTTAATAGTATTACTGCTAAATGAAGGTTTCTGTAGAGAACAAAACTAATTATAGTAAATTCAGCGTTTTTAGGAGAAATTCAAGAAGGGAAGCATACCTAGTCGCATTCATTTCTAAAAAAAATTCTAATAGAAATGATGTATTTTTACACGATGATTTATCTGCCCAGCTGGTCTAGTTTGAATTAGAACTGCACAGAATGTTTCTCCAGAGGCTTATGCCAGCAGTAAACATCCCTTTTCTTGCACACAATAAAGGCAAAACCCATTCAAGTCTACAGCAAATGTTGTTCCAAAGATGTGGGGAAGTTTTCAGTACTTATAGCGATAATTTTTATGACTGATTATTCTGTGAAATGGTTTATCTAATTGATGATTGTTGGGAAGTTTGATAAACACTATGCAAAGCCTATTAAAAGAAAGGTCACTGATTTTCATGCAGACTTCATATCACGCCATGCTTGCATTTAAGCAATGTTTGAAGCAGCAGTAACGATGAAGTCTAGGCACCCACATTCCTGAAAATCTGGCTTCAGTAGAAGGAAAGCCTCCAACTACATGACATGACAAAAAGTTCAGATTTTTGACTACTGTAGAAGAACTCGGCGGAGTTCTCATAGATTGCTCCAGAAGAAAATCTGCTCTGAGCTCTGGAAGGAGGCTGTGCTTTTTCTTTAAGTCTAGATTGTTTATTTGAGTGTTCTATAGATTTCACCTCAAAATATAATAGAATTAAGAGTCACATTCCCAGCTATATTCATGCTAATTTCTATTTCATGAATAAGTAAAGAAACTGCCCTCAAAATCTCAAAACTGACTTCCTTACATGTTAACAGAGCTAGACGGAAACTTTACATGGAAGTGAATGAAAAAAGGAATATGTTTTTACAGCTCATAAAAGGAGGAATGTGAAAAATATTTGATAAGCTTCCCACCCTCCCCACCCCCATTTTTTTCCCTTTTCCAAAACCAATACAGCACTGTTGCACTGCTATAAACAACTAATTACAAAGCTCCAATCTGCACAGTCTGTATCTTAAAGCTGATTAAATAGCCTAAACACCAGTTCATCTGTGTTAGGTAAAGCAACAGTGAGTTAGGGTTGCATACTTTTCTTTTGGCCACACGGTGATCCCTTGATGAAGGCAGTCTGGGATTTAAGGAAAGAGATACACTTGCCCAAGAGGATATGGTCCGTTCCATAAAGAAGGTGCTAGCAAAGGAAGGAAATGTCAGAAGTGTAACGCTTTCTAGAAAGGTACCAACAAACCTCTACCCTGCTGCACTGACATCAAGACAGTAACAAAGTTATAAATAACTTCCAGTAATTTAAGCCAAGAAGCAGTCTGAGCTACTGGGATCCCCCAAGCAGATGGCCTGACACATTCAAAATTTGCTTTCTTCAGAGAATATGCAGAGCTTCAGATAAAGGGTATCCACAGTTATAGTGTTGCTGGGAAATTATTGTCCTACTTCGCAGAGAATTTATGGGCTGAGCAGAAAATATCTGATTAAGATGCACTTGACATGCCTCAGAACAGTTGTTCCCAAACTTTTCATGTAATGCTATATCTGCCAAAACCCTGGATAACATGAGATGCCCTCCAATCGCTGCACTCACCCTACCGAAGGCTGAGCTGATGCAAGTCCTGCTCTCGTAACCAGGGCAAACCCTGCTGAGAGCCTCCTCCCTTCTTGCCCCCAGCAGAACTTCAGCCAAAGCCAAACGGCTGCAAACCAGTACTTTTTACATTAAGGCACCCTATCTAGGTTATTCTAAACAAATATGCTCATCCTCATCACAGGAGTTGAAAAGGTTGTACTAGTACATGTACCTTATGCGGAGGAAAAAAACACAACCCCTACAATTCACAAACATTTCCTTTGAAATTGCTGTTACAAGGCCAGTCCTTCGATCTGTATGAGCAGAAATCTTGAGAAAGGAGATGGAGATACTATGGATGCAGACACGCTATACGTAGTGTGCTGTATTGTTTATGTAGTCAGTGTTAAAAGCTCTGCAAAGGGACCATGGGATGGCAGTACTTAACGCATTTTGAAAATCTTATTTTTTCCATGTGCCAAAAGCCAGGCTGGAGCTAGTAATACCCACCATCAATTATAGGACATTATCTTTCAGGGCTTACCACAAGCCTTATAAGAAATGTAGATGGTTGTTTATTGCTCCTCACGTCCCTCACTATTTTTTTTTAAATAATAGGAAAAAAGTAGAGGAATATTTTTCTCTATTAGTATTCTAGGTTTCCATGTTTAGAAGATAAACAAATAAAATAATCTGAAACACGAATAAAAATAACTTTACATAACCTCAGAGGGTCCAATTCTAAGTATAACAGTTCAAAAATACAAGCACAATACAGAGTTTTGTACATACTGTACATACTGTATCTATAAAAGATCATTCATGAAAAACACATATAAGTAGGCCTTTGATAAAACTTTTTTCTTGGATTGCCAGTTTAGGAAAATTAAAAACAAAATGAAAGAAATCTGGAACATAATATAAACTATATCAGTTTTTAAAAAAAGAGTATTTTATTTACTATTTAGACATCCATCCCACCCCTCGATCCAACGAGGCCAATTAGCTATTTTAAACTTGCAAAGAAATATAGGATAAAGTGGTATCTGTGTAAGTCCTGATCTCGCTTGGAAAATAAAATGCTGCCAGTAACACTTCTTGCTCTCTGCCTTTGAAGAGAAAATTCAATTCCATTTTTAATGTAAAATGTTTAAAATGTCTTAATGGAAATAAAAACTTAGGAGTGTGAAATACAATTTAAAACAATTTCAATTAAATACCATTGTCCTTCCTTCAAGGCATTACCTTTAATTGATTTAATCTTAATTTGTTTCTTCCTGGCACAGTAATTACCATTGATTCCAATTAATATTCAGTTGGCCTTTCTCTGTAAAGAATTACTGGCCTATTTATTTCTCTCTGATAAAACTTTACTTTGCTGTGGCCCTTATTTGTGGTTCTGGGATCCTAAATGGTGAGTGCAAGAACACTTGTGTTACAGCTCTGGGTTAGCTCAGCCACAGCAACACCTAATGCCTGGACGCACCGACCCTGGTGCAGCGAGATGGCGTGCCTAGCCTTGCTGTGCACCAAATCCACAGGGTTCTTACACAGCAGCAGAATTCATAAGGCCCAGACCGCTACAGAGCACAGCCTGAGAGCAGATCATAAGATTTGAAGGGAGGAGTTAGTCATAATGTTAATTCTTGCTGTCCCTACACAGAGAAACGCTGGCCTTGGAGAGGTATTGGTGTCCAATTGGCACTCTGAGCCCTACGTCCTCTTGCCATAACGGCATATAAAACAGCCTGTTTGAAAGCATTGAGTAGCAGTGGGAAAGAGATGGTCCTGCACGTTTTCCACTCGCACTGTTCAAGCATTTGCCAGGATGTGGGACACCTAGTTTCAACCTGAAGGGGACTCGTGACCGTGTCCCTCTGAGTGGATTGGTCATGCTCTGGCTTTTGCCTATCAGCATTCTTTTCACTGTCTCAGCTCTTCATATTCCATCCTGGCCAGATGGCTGAAAGACTGTAAAAAACAATAGAGTGTACTCTTCTCACCCACCCAGTTTCCTCCCCTCATGCAACAGTCCTTTCCCAAGTCATGTACCCCTACAGCTCTTCCTAGTCCCTCAGGGGGTGCCAAGACTCACAGGCCTGTTGCTCAGTGGAAACGCTGCTTCTGCCTCCTCATCATTGGTTTAAGATTTGGGCTTTCACTACACACATGCATGCTGAATTGATATTTTATTTAGAATTAGCTCCAAATTTTTACACTTTTGAAACTTGGTTGACTGGAGCATACCATCTCCAGCTGTATCCATTTCTCTTACTGACCATAAAAGCTTGTTTATTGATAACATTTCAACATTTTTCTGCCTTGTTGAATTCTTACTTATACTCCGACACCAGACTTCCTATTCAGCCTGGCAGGCAGCTCTCATGCCTTGGCTATTAATTCAGGATTTCTGCCACTACTATTATGGTTTCAAGACTTTGATCAGTTTCCCCATTTCCCCATTTCAGTAAAACTGAGTCAACCCTCTAGTTTTAGGTCACTCCATTGCTTTTTTGACCAAACTGCAATATATATTTTAGTTTCTTAATCACATTTGTTTGCACTAAGAAGCACTGATTTTCAACACTGGATTACAGAGAAAAAATCGTAAGTATGCTGCATTAATTAGCTGCACTCTAATGTGTAGACTTGGGCTTTCATATAAGGTTACCCTGCAAAGCTGTTCCAAACTGCTGTTTAGAGCAAAGACATCAGCACTCCCTTGTTAGTGCAAATTATCACTGCGCTTACTGACGCCCTTCACATTTGCCCGACCAAAGATGGGCAGAATCCACCTGTCCTCAGTGCAGAGGAAGCAGTGGAGCTGAGATTATGTTAAAGGAAGAAAACTGGTGGTGAGCAGAAAGCTGAGATGAACTCCCATATCAGCAAGGCCCCATATAGAGAAGGCTGGTTTCTCACCTAGTATAAACCAGGAAAATTCCAATGGCCTCAAGAGAGCCACGTGTAAGAATCTGACCAAAAAACCCTATATCCAGTGACCTAAGGGCTTTGTAAATGAAAGGTTATAATTTTGCTAGTCAGAACACAGGTCTGCACCTCAATTATTACTTCACAGGGGTCTTTGTAGCATCAGTAAAAGCATGAACTAGAAGCAGAATAAGGAAAGCAGACTGACCAACACATTTTGGGCCTTTGCCCTGAAAGAACACCATTTCTGAGAAACTGTTTAAACTTGCGATAGCCTCTCAGGTTTCTAAGCCAAGATACTGGGGGAATGGTGTGAGGGCAGCCTCAGCTGAGCCTGGGTGCAACAAAGAACGTGCTACTCTGAGAACAGCTGCAGTGCCAGCCCAGCTTGAACTTGAGATCTCTGTCAAGAACAAAGCTATTAAGGAGAGATTTGCATCAGGTGAGATTCACATCGTGCAGTAAAGTTGATAGTGACAGTGCCATCATTGTCTCCCTGATCTTAATGACAGCAAGACTGCTAACGAGGGGGAGAGAGAGAGACTATTATCCCCATCAGGGCAAACAATTATGGTGGCCTGTATGGTGGGTATAATTTACCAGTACAGGAATGCTCTGCTAATGACCTGATATGATGTCAGTGACTGAGTTTGTCCACCTGGGGATGCTCCAGAGAGTTAATCCCACTAAAACTGATTTAACAACTTTTTTCTTTTTAATATACACTGATGTGGATTTTCATTCAGATGTGAAACAGCATCAATTCAGATTTGCCTAATTAATTTCCACAATGAAATTAAGCCAGTTTAACTGACATTAAACTGGAGGAGCTGAAATTTAACTAATACAATCATAATCACATATTAACTCTGTTTCATCTCCCCAGACCCTTGGTTTGACCTCCAAGGAATCCTTGCCCTCTGTTCCAGTTAGCAGTAAGCCTGGCAGATAGCATCAGCGTGATGAGGATGCAGCACCATTGGCAGGGACACGAAGAGCTCCTGCTGCTGGTGCTGCAGCCAAGTTGCAAGGTGTCAAACCACATGCCTCCGAGCACGGCAGCTTTCATGCCAACATGCAGGGGGTGATGCTGCCTTCATGTTCATGGGAAGACTGAGGTGAAATCCCACTCCTCCACCTCTGGATGAGATAGAAAGACGGACAACTTCCTTTGATGGGTCCCATAGTGGAGAGATGTGTGGCCTGGGTACCACCTGGGCAGAGACTTTGCTGTCCTACCTGCTCGCTTGCAAGAATGTTTCCAGCTCCTTGAGTCTGGCACACGAGGACAGGGAGAGCTGGAGCATTTCAAGAGTTGTGGATGAATTACTGGCCAGGATAAAGCAGCTTCAACCCTGCTGCTAATGACCAGTGGGGCATACCCTGTTCACCAATTCCTCTGAAATCCCCATGCTGTTTAGTGATATGATCTTTGTCATGGCCATGAATGGCATCAAAATTCATCTTCATGCGTTCCATACATTTTAATCGACTGAAAGAAGAAAAAATTAGCACCATAAATGAAGTACCTCTTTCTTATACTCCAGCTGATTCCAGCTTATTAAGATACCTTATACAATTTCTAGCATGTGTATTATATACTGAATGATAATAATGGTGACAGATAGCTAACTTTGCTTTGAATAGAGGAAGACAAAGCTCCAGCATCACTATCAGCACCTAGAATATACGCCCTAACCCAGGACTAGGGATAGTAGAGCAGAAATTCATTGTGCTAGGATCTAAATTAATGAACAGTTTCTTTACTCCCCCAAAATTCAGCTTAAATCCTCATTTAAGTGGATGAGGTAATATTTCTAAAATAAACTTTAAAAAAATAATTAGGTTCTTGGTGCAACTTACAGTTTTGCTCAGATAAATCATCCATCTAACCTGGAGAACTGCTGCTGCAAATCTCACTAAACGTCTAAAAATAGGTATCTCAATACCTTCATAAATCTGGCTTCTACTCGTTATTATCACTTTCTTGCTAGTAAAAACACTGATGGAAACTGGTAAATGCACTTACAATGCTGTTTTGTAAATCCAGCCGGTAAAGAATCTTGCACAGATATGGAATTGGCTAAAGTAGCATTTTAATATTTATCTCAATTGCCACTGATGCCTGGAGATAGCTTGCAAAGTATAAGCAATAGCGTATCTTCCTCTGACGGTCCCAAAGCACAACAGGATTACAGGTCTGTATTTGTGAAAACCAAGAGCGAAGTTCGTTATCTGTGCTTCGAGCCACAAAACTTCAGCCACAGAAGCAAACTGGAACACTGATATTAATTGATGGTAATGATTAGATAGACAGATCATTTCACCGGTCTTTGAACCCCAATTGCAATTCATTCTAAGAGATTTTAGCAAAAGCTGCTATAGAAAAGCAAAGCATTATTTTGTCTTATCCAAACTAAATCACTTCTCTTGATATGAAGTCCCTAGTTAGGGTAAGCAATACTTATCTCCACTGTTACATACTAGGACTTTGTGAAAGTAAAATTCACAGCTTCTGTCACCCAGTACACAAATTTCCCTTTCATCTTGAAGCTTCTTAAACCCCCTTTCTCAAAGCAGTCATCCCACAGATTCATTTTACCTGCCTTTTCTTTCTGAGCAACAATTCTCACTCCTTCCTCAGAGCAAGCCATTGCATCTTCATTTCTGCAGCTGTTCTGCTACACGACTTTCTCAGTGTGCCACCCTCATTACATGGATGTCACTATATCCTTACTGCTGTGATTGTGTGGAACCCATCTACTGTCAGATTTGCAAATAACAATCGCTTTGCATATTACATAGGATACAGCATCAAGAAATAGCAAATACCACAGGTGAAGAAAGGAACTGTACTTCTCAACGGTTTGGAATTTCTGCAGCAAGAAGCGATGTCCAGGCTATCAGCATCACTCACATCTACAGAAACTGAGAAGGTCTGACCATATTTCACAGCTATATCATAGCTAGAAAATGCACCTACAGCTTGGCAGTTTGCTTGTCACCCACAAAAAGACAGATTAGTAAGAATATTCACTGCCTGTAGAGATGAACACATGAAAACATCCCCAGGGATGCTTCAGGTACCAAGAGTCATTAGGGCCAGGAAAAAAAAGTCCTTTCTCAACCATGGACTCTCAAGCACCTTTCTATCCAATGTATAGAAGCTAGCTAAGTTCTCCCAGAATTACACTTGCAGCAGTACTAAGGAAAAACAGAGCAGACCAACCTCTAAGGTAAAAGGAGCCAGAGAACTTTCATTTGTCTCATATCCCCTCAAACAGCATTCTTTCAGTTCAACTTAATCAAACTGACCAATCTTTGAGTTCATAGCCACAGAAGGGAGAAAACCACAACTTAAAACTGAGTTAGAATCAATGGAATGAATAGAAAACGAACAGAGCAGAGTTTGCCACGTAAAGACAACCACGCATGCATTTACTTGTGCTTCAGATTGCCCTCTGGAGGCTCTGACTTAAAGAGGCAACTGTGACGCGAACTAGCCATCTCTGTGCCCAAGCCCACTGGAGATTAATTATACAGTGTTTTCATGGTCTTGTATAACGTATTCCCTGGAAGAGGTATGTTATATTAGTCATGATTTGGGAAATTCCAGGTATTTCATGGATTATAACAGGCTGGGGTTCAGTGAAGTCCTTTTACTTTCCTTTCTGAACACGTTTCTCATGAAGCTAACCAAGCCAGGTATTTGCAGACTGTGTACCAGAAATACCCCGTTTCTTAACTGATCGCTCCAGAACCTGCTGAGCCTGTGGGCGGACGACTCCTTCTAACACCTGCAATCATTTGTCTTCTGAACATCCACATCTTTGTCATTTTGATTCTCGCTTTGTTGTGCTATTTCTTAACAATAGGCATAAAGCGAGATATAAAGATACTTCTTCACAGCAGTACAAATAACGTGCTTAGGATTTTAGGTAATCTATGATATCCCAGTACAATGTAATCCTCTTTCAATATAGGTGGGTAGACAGACATAGTAACAGGGTCAGAACATTGCTTTTCATGAAACACATCCAACTTATTTATATGAAATAGTTTCATCCCCCCTCCCCCCCAGCCTTCTACCTCAGAAATAATGGATGCAAGCAAATGTGAATATGAAATAAGATGATGTGATTCTTTGAAGTCATTTCAGGAAATTGCAAGTCTTTCTGAAATGAAAAATCCTTGCAAAGTCAATCAGCCATTGCTAGGAGGTCACCAGGGAGCTGTGCTGTGTCAGCCTATTTGCTCACTGGTGCCAGGAGATGCAATAATGCACTGATAGACCAGGTTTAATCACACGGATCTTAAAAAAAAAAAAAAAGGCAAGAAAAAACTCCACATATATAAAACTCACAATTATTTCAGACTTACAACAGCTTTTTTGAGGTATTTTCTCATTGGAAAGTCAAGCTGAGCAATGATTCCATGAGTCCTGTCACCTGTTCTACAGACTATTATAATATACAGCCCCAAATTATTGCATTTAAATTCTTGTTCCTGCTCCTCTTGAGATCAATAGTAAATCTGCTACTGACTTCAGGAAAACAAGAAGAGGAATTAAATATGCCTTTTGTTTTGTGTGCAGCATATTCAAACTAAGCCTACTGGTTCATAAATTTCAGAAGTTTTCAAACATTTTACATGCTGGGATCTAAATACAGTTTGGATGAATAGGAATAGATTCACAATTTGTTTTCTTTCAGGCAAACAAAGAGCTAGATACTAATTCCACAAGAAAAGAAATACCTTTTCAAAAGCAAGAGACAGCAGCAATTAGAACAACGTGGATGTAGAGACATTCATAAGTAAAAGGAGCAAAAGAAAATGAAATTAAACGGCATTCAAAAATCAAACAAGTTTGAATGTAGGTGAATATTCCTGTTTCTAACAACTTGGTGATGAGGAAAAAAGCACAGAAGGAAGGAAGAAAAAATTACTCAAATCTCCCATCTTCTTAGTGGTTGGTCAATCTACATTCCTGGGTACTTGAAGTGTTTGGGGACCAAAAGCCTACCACTCGGGAATGCCAGCTTATCTTCATGCAGTGATTTTTCCTTCTCCAGTCACATAATTTCTAAATGAGTTCATTAGGAAACCTGGTTTGTACCCATTCCAACCACCAAGGTCTTTATGTTGATTTGAAACTAGTAAGAGCACGATCAGTACAAATGATTTTTGAAGGATGTAACTCAAGGAATGGACATCAAACGTTCTGAAAATTAGGTTAAATTCTAATGGGAGAAGGAAGTTCTTCCCTCTGATATTTTCACAGCCTTATGCGAGACTTTGTCTCCTTGGAATATCCAGGTAGCATGTCAAGTCTTTCCAGGTATCCTCTGACTGCATTACTACAGAAAAAAAAAAGTAAATCTCAACAAAGCAATTATCTAGTCACTGCTTTAGGAGAAGTTACCTCATTTCAGAGGAACACTGTTTCATGGAAGTTGTCATTCATTTCCACACTGACAGATCTCTTACAGAAGTTATTAAATACATAAATTCTGTATATTATCACTTTGACCCCATTTTCTTACCTTTTCCTTCACTAGATTTGAAATAATGTGCAGGAATTTATGAACAATGGTTCCTTGAAGCAAACTGAATTTGCAAGTGCATTAGAAATTAAAAAAAAATCAAAGTCATCCAATTCAGGGGAAAAAAAAATGTATAGGTGATTTAGGCAGCTGTCAAACAGCACACATCATTTAAAAATAAGCAAATAAACCCACTAGTGTATATATGCACCACGTGAAAGGAGCGGAGCCTGGAGCACAGCCTAGAAACTGTTAACAGTTTTTACAAGCAGTATTTTTCATTCTGCGGTCCACCCCTTGATTAGAAAGGTCTCTTTACACCCTGAAGATGAGACTGACTTTTCATGCTCTATTCCACTTCTGAGATCTTTTGTTATTATCTTACAAAAAAAAAAAAAAAAAAAATCATCTGTGCTCTGACTTTGAAGCTTGCAAGTAAAGATGACTGTCACCTGTGAAACATTAAACTCTCAGCTGCTTCACATGGTTGCAAAGGAGCAGGCAGGCAGCTGCGATAGGTCTGAAACAGAAGGTGTCAGGAAGACTGGAATGCATAGTGCCATCCTTGACAGAGGGCAGCAGGAGATATCTAAGGTGTCCAGATTCTGGAAGAATTAATTGTACCTTCTTGTTATCTGCTGAACTTTGTAAATATCACTGAACACAGAAAATCCAGCGAAGACGAGACCCCCACGATTTTACTTCAGTTGAGACAGAAGTAAGAACAACATGTTATTTAATGAAAAATACTTGAAATGTTATACCTGCGGCTGTGGTGCGGGGAGAGTGCAAGGGAAGGATAAAGCAAATGTTAATTGCAAGAGATTGTAATTGAACTTTATCTTTCGCTAAAATCTTAAAGTGAGTCAAAGTTTTCTGACATGGTCCCTACACACACACCAAGCAGCCTGATCCTCAGCTCGCGCAGAGGAGGATCAGCGGCACTGCAACATTTGCTTCTCATAAGGAGCTAGACTAGTTGCAGCGCCTTTACAGAAAGACAGTGAGAAAATCAGAGATTGAAGGAAGGGTTGATGTCATGGTTAGCTGGGGTTATAGCTTTGGCTGCCCTGAAGAGACCTGGAAAAAAAACCTGTTCAGTGCAAAAGAGATTAGCAATGTGCAAGTAGGATGCAGAAAGAGTGCAGAAATATGGCAAGGAGGAGTGAAGAAAACTTTCAAATTAAGAAAAGATTTGACACTCAGCTTGAATCTGCTACTGCAAACATCCCTCATGCCTTTCCCTTGAGAGATTCCACTAGGGAGGGCGTCATTTTTAATTTCTTCAGCCAAATCCCGTTACTCAGCAGTTATCATGTTTTGAGCCCTCCCCAGGAGATGGGGGAACAGGCATTTCACACTATTGGTGCAATCCATTTCTGGGCAGACTTGCCAGCCACTGTGGTTTCTGGGATTCATGCCAGCAGGGATAAGTCTGCTTGTCAGTATAAATCCTGTGTATACATAGGCCATAAACTTGTGCCAGATTTTTTTTTTTTTTTTTTTTTTGGTTTGCCCTTCCCTTCCAATTCAACGAAGCCCTCCCATTAGCTAGAATTTTTTACTTTTTACATTGAATTGCCCTTGGAAACCACAAGGGTTTATAAGTTCAGGGAAAGAGGAAGAAAAATAGAGTGTATGAGAACTAGTTTTGCAGACTCTGAACTTCAACAAGGGTTCAGGTGGTTTGAAAAAACAAACAAGCTCCACAGGAATCTCTCAGTCCTACTCAGAATGCAAACCTGGCAGAGCTGCATTTTATCTGATGTTCCCCTCACCTGGCGCAATTTTACTTTCCTAAATTTTTCCAGAGAACTAGGGTCAGGATTTTTTTTGGTGCCAAAAGCTGGGTTTTGTACCTGCCACCCACACAGAAGAATCTGTTTGCATATGGTATTTATGCCACTTTTGCGTGACATATGTTTGTGTGTCTAACTCCCAGAATGGGAAGTCTCAGGCAATGGGTAGGAGGAACAGCAGGCCAAAGCCTTCTGCTTTTGAGTGGAAGAGTTATGAAGCTCCAAATGCTTTCATTCTTGTTTTTCTGAAGAAAAGGATAAACGAGGGCAAAGTGCAAAGAGGGAACAGGCAGTGGCGAGTAGGACTTCATATCTATTGTGCGCAGACACAAGAACGAATACGTGTGTGTACTCACATGCATAGCCATACATACACACTCCCATCTTATTCATAAGAGGCCAGTCACGAGAACTCACGATTTCTCCATGTCCCAAATGTTACAGAGGTATGAATATGAGAAAAAAAAATCCAAAATAAATTTCCAAACTAGAGATAGTTCAGAGCCATATTTACCACTGTTTGCAGTAAACTCCTCCCTGCCTTCTCATAGCCATTTTAATGGCAGCATTTTTTTTTTTAATTATTTTTTAATCCCAATACAATGCAAGGGGAAATATATATATTTCACAGAAAATTAACAGCCTATTTTTTCAAAGAAAACGATTAACTAATTTTATCAGTAGCTTCAAATAAATGCAACCGTGGTCATCTCATTCCAGTTGGTAAAAGAAAATCTAAGTGTTACTGGAGATGGCTTACACAGCGCACCAACTCTCTCTGAGTGCTCCTGGCCTGTGGCCCAGTTCATAAGCACATACTTGCATTTTTAACATTATTATCCTGAAGCACTCCTCCAGCATGACTATTAGTATCAGCAAAGCTAAACAGTGTGTTTACAGCGTGATCGGAGGAGCAAATTGCACTCTGCCCTCCAAACCAACCAAAGCTAAAAGGAAATCCATCAGATCTGCACACCTTTCCCCTGATCCTTTTGTGCCTTATATTGCCACCTATGCTGTAGTGATAACCACATTTGATTGCAGGCCTATAATGGTAAATAGCTTAGCTACTGTGATGCCCACAAAACTAATTTGGAGCGGGCATGAGTTTTTAAGTAAGATGACTTTAAGGCATTTTGTCCCATGTAAGTTCCAACCAAAATTACCATCAAAAGACCAAAACTTGTGAAACAGAAGCACTGGCTGTAAAACTTCTACTATTAACTACCAAAGCAGAAATGTAGTTGTATTAAGTGTCCTGAGGTCAGCATTGAAAAGCTTCAGAAAACATTTGTGAGAGCAGAAAAGCATGTGTTGCAAATCAGTTGTAATGGGAAAGCTTTCTACCACCTCCCTGCAAATCATCAGCAAGGCAGTAGGGCAGCAGAGGAGAAGGAGAAGCAATCAAGTCCTTGGTACATACCAGTGATAAGAACACAGGTACCTGAAAGGAGGCTGTAGCGAGGCGGCGGTTGGTCTGTTCTCCCATGTGCCTGGTGACAGGACGAGGGGGAATGGGCTAAAGTTGTGCCAGGGGAGGTTTAGGTTGGATATCAGGAAGAACTTCTTTACTGAACGGGTTGTTAGGCACTGGATTAGGCTGCCCTGGGAAGTGGTTGAGTCACCAACCCTGGAGGTCTTTAAAAGACGTTTAGATGTAGAGCTTAGGGATATGGTTTAGTGGAGGACTTGTTAGTGTTAGGTCAGAGGTTGGTCTTGGTGATCTTGGAGGTCTCTTCCAACCTAGAAATTCTGTGATTCTGTGATTTATGAAGTGAGCATTATTTCCTTCCTTGCCACCCGCACCATGAACATCAGAGAGGCACGTGATAAACCAGGCCCCCAGAAGAACTGCCTGTCACTTGCCACAACCTAATATTTCAGAAATATTTGAAAGGGAAAAAGCATGCAGTAGGGACTGCCTAGTCCTAGAATCAATATGGAGTAAAAGGATTCCAACTCAGTTCTCGCTCTGCAGTGTTTGATCTAGGACGTTTGTGTGGCTGATCTGTGCCACTTGTGTCAAGATGGCCTTATTCATTAAAGCTAAACAGAACAAACCCTTCCCACCGTTGTTGCAAAGGCTGTTCTACACAGAGGCTATTTTGTGGAGTAAAAGGGAAAGTGGAAAATTTTAGAGCAAGGCCAGGGTACGCATCATGCAGGCCCGGCGTTGACATAACTGAAAAAGCTGAGGAAGGTGATTCTAAGAATAGGAAGAAAGATGTTGGGAGACATGAGAAGTAATTTCAAGCAGGCAGGAGAGGTGGTGTCCTTGATAAGTCAAGCCAAAGAGGACTGAGCAGCCATCCTGTTTCATGACCTGGACAGCAAATTGTGGCAGCCAGGTGGAGACCCAGTAAACCTCGCAGACTTGCTCCACCATTTCTTTCCCAACTCACCAACACTTTAAGTCTCCTGTCCCAAGTTACCCAATCCCCAAATTCTCCGAGCCCAGTCTTATCTTTCCACAGCTCTCCTACTACTGCATGTCTTTTTGCCTGAAAAAAGGCAATCCTCACAGCAATGTATTCTGCTTATGAGAGTAGATAAACAAATCTGATGGCAGGCACTAGGACTGCAAATCCAAGAAACAGATTTGTGCTAGGCCTGTTTGCATATTCTGTATGTTTTTCATTTTCACTTTCCAGTAACAGCAACAAACCTCAACATCAGGATGAACAGAGCTATTTCCCCTTAAAATACCAGAACATCCACATCTTATTTCTGGTCAGAGCATCAGCTGGACAGGTGTCTCAGATTATTCCCCTTTCTGTCATCACCACAGTTAACTAGAGGACTTCCACAACCTGTCACCTCTGTGTGTGGCTGAAAGTGGAACAGGATGAGGGTAGGAGTGGGATTCAGCAGCTGGAATTAAACATGACGTAAAATCTGAAATGAGTCAAATTTGTAAATCACCTGTCCACTTTCTGTCATTCTACTTGTTTTAATCAGGTTATGACAGTCTAACTCCTTTGTCTGCAGAATTTTTCACATTAGAACTATTCAGCACAGAAGTATGAGTACATAAACACCTTATTCAATACATTATTTTTTTAAATTTCATTTCTGCTGCCTCAAATCTATTGCACTAGGAGATGTAAATACTGGAAGGATATATAACTAGGTAAATATCTGCCTTGTGGTCAATCCTTTTGGGCATTTCTCTCCAGCTTTAAAAATGGTATAACCACATTTCATTTAGTGGGGATACAAAGCCTGTGCCAAACTTATCTTGGAGTCATTCCCCAAATGGCATGGATAGCGTGGTCCCACTGGATAAGGCTAGAAGCTCTAAGCTGGCCATGCTACCAATCTGTTGATTAGGATGCACAAACCTGCTTTCAGGTCATAGAATAATTCATCTCCTCTTCTATTGCTTATCTAGAAGCTGAAGGTTCCGCTGCCTACACGTTATGTTATTACTCTACAATGCAATCTCTGACACCCTCAAGAAAACCATTTCAGGAAAACCAGGGGAGGTTTAGGTTGGATATTAGGAAGAACTTCTTTACCGAAAGGGTTGTTAGTCACTGGAATAGGCTGCCCAGGGAAGTGGTTGAGTCCCCATCCCTGGAGGTCTTTACAAGATGTTTAGATGTAGAGCTTAGGGATATGGTTTAGGGGATGATTTGTTAGTGTTAGGTCAGAGGTTGGGCTCGGTGATCTCGTAGGTCTCTTCCAACCTAGACTTTCTGTGATTCTGTGATTTTGTACTGTAGCTTCTTCTCTACAGTCACAAATAAGCAGTGGAAGACTACATTGTTTTGAGTGTTTTGGTCACCAGAGCATCTTACAGTAAACAACAGTTCCATGGACTGACTAGTGAACAGCATCAAATTTTTTTTGCTGTGGCACAGATCATGGACTGGAGAACATCACAGATATTTAAAGACAATTTCATCATTGCCTTTAAATCAATCTATTTAATAGTTTAAAATCTATTCAATTATGCATTTTTTTTCTATCCAGCTGTAGTGAGATTGGGTTTACGCCATTATCATTCTTAGATTTGCACGCTTTCCGTTTGCAAGTGAGCATTCCACATGAGTGGGAGGTATGTTAGGTGGGGCGAGGACAATATCTTTCTATTCCAGAGCTTGCCAACAGAAGCATATGTAGGCTGGGTGGATTCCAAAAGTCTCTCGAGCATATGGAACACCAGTTTACAGCGTGCTCAGACCTCCCGCTCGATTTGGTATGTTGGCAGAACTCCCACCACAAGCACCTCATTTCGCAGTCAAAATTCTTTCTGCCATTATGGCTATCAGTCAAAGCAGTCATAACTAGCATGTAATACCACAAACATTTTTGTTCTATGATTGACGATGCAGAGTTACATACATCCATGTTTAAATTACAAAGTATAGTGGAGGAGCGCTGCTGCTACTTTTTATTTTATGGTAGTGCTGACAGCATTATCTTCAACTTTGCAAGCGTAAATGAATCCAAGAGGTACGCATGTGCATGAAGCTCACTTCAGGCAGGTGCTGGACCTTTGGACATGAACTGCAATGTGATCAGTTTGAAAACTTTTAATAAACGAAGCTAAACAGTTCTCAATGACACCAAACTTGGAAAAGGAAAACACACAATTGGCAGACTGGTACACTCTCCAATCTGTCTGTAACTGCCATCCAGCATTTAAAGTGGAGTCTGTATATTACGTGACTGAAGTGACCTTGAAGTCACTCAGCAGTAGATGGGCATTAGCCAATGCTACACTACGAGGTGGGGGCATTCATACTTCAATCTCATTTTTCCCAATAGTCTTTTCTCCCTATGAGCGTTCACTCTTTTGACAGCTCCCAGAATGTAGTGTTGAAAATATCACTTCAGGGTTGAATTTCATCCCATAATTTCATCTCTACACGGTGAAGTCCCTATCTGCAGATACTGCCAATTAGCACTCTTGCATGAAATCAGACAGACAGTGTTGATGTACTCCAAATGAGAAAGCACAGCAATCTTCCTCACAGAGTTCATATGCTGAAGAATAGCCCGTTAGGTTTAAAGAAAGAATATCTTTAAAAAATCAACGTAGTGTCCATTGCACTATTTATTTTATTTTATTTTTTTCTTACGAATTCTTCATACTATAGCCTGCCGCAGCTAAGAAAGAGCATCAGCTGGTCCTGGGGCTGCATCTGGTCTGGTTCTGCTATTATGGCCCTCTTTTGTGTTACAGAAGGCATCCTGGAGTTTGGTTTTTGAAAGATGAAAACTGTTTTCACAGCTGAAGTTACAGCAACTATTTAAAAGTAGGAAATGAAGAAAATCAACTTATTACATTCCCAAGGCTCAGAATGATACCCTTCTTTCTTTTCAAGGATTGTGGATTTTTTTGGTTCCTACTTTCCTACAGCCTCTGGTTTTGCATAATTTTCCCCACCGTCTCCTATATTTTGACCTCTTCTGGTACTCCAAGTATAGCGGTCCCAAAAGTCTACCCTTTTTTCTTTGAATTATTCCAATGTAGAAGTTGCAAATGGCAAAGGTTTTGTTTTCTGGATTGACTGAGGTAAACTATCAGACTGCTTTGGCCTTGGGTCTTGTGGCCACTAGAAGCTGTTTGGGGAAAGGGAATTCACTTGAAAATGACATAGATTGAAATAACCTGGACTCTTACAAGGGTAACAGCGCAGCATGTATTTTCTTTACCTTTTTGACTCATTTAGTTTCATTGCTACCCTCTGTCTCAGACTTCTCGTTAAAGATTCTGAATTTTACTGTTTCTTTCCTTCCCTAATTACATCAAAATCCTGAGACTGTAAATGTTCAACTTTGCCTTCTATTACATTTGCTTTTTAAAAAAATAAAGTACGGAAGGTTTTGGAAGTTCATGAATAAAATAGCACTTTCTATTCGCAAAGCTCTACTCCTAAGAGGTTTACAAGATCTTTCAAAAACATTAATGAATTAAGACTTATTATAATACTGTGAGTGCTGAAGTCCTTCAGTTAGGAGATAACAGCTTGGAGAAATAGCTCACTATATTTTCCTATGTCTCTTTGGGCAAATCATTTAGTACCAGGCCCATAAAGATACGGAGGCTATTAACTCCCCATTGAAACTTGTGGTAAGTTAGACACTAAAATAGAAACTCAGCTTTTAAAGACCTCTGTGGATCTCAGCTAGTTCATGTGTAAAATGAAAGAAAGCAAAAAAAGTTATGTGTAATAGGAACATAAACACATGAATAAATGAGTAAGAGACATTCACAACCCAGGGCACACACAGGTTCCCACTGCAAAAAGCAAGGAAAGAAACCCTATCCTACTCATGGAAGACAGAAGGAAAGCCAAGAGCAAGTAACTGGCCATCGCAACAGAGGTGTGGAAAACCCATTACCCAGGAAAACACAGTAGCCTCTTGCTTCGCTGTCAGGCTCTTATAAGGTGCAACATCTCTGTAACTAATGATCTCCTTTCTTCTTCTGCGTGGTGAAAAATCAAGAAGTGAAAGTCGTCCTTGCTATATGCACAAAAAGAATACTACCCCTCTTGCCTTTTACCACTACTCACTCTGCCTCCCATAGAAACAGCAGTTCACAGGGCGGAGCTAGTCCTCTCAGCCCAATAAAGCAAGCCAAAAAATCAGATGTATGTACCTATATATGCCACCAACCCATAATGTTTAGAGCTGCTGCAAAAACAAAAAAGGGAGGGTGAAGGACCAATAAAAGAAACACTTCTGTCTGAGGTTTGATGGAATACCGTGCAGAGTCTGGGGCAACAGGATCATTTTATTACATTTTCCTTTTTCATTATAATTGCCATTTCTGAAAACGAGCTGTGCTTGCTGCTCTCCAAGCTTCTATCACAGCGAGACATCCATGAACTATGGAAAATAGGCAATGCATCCAATGTGAACAAAAGAAAATGAGCAGAAAATGGAAATGGTAATAGCATGCGGGCGGTCAGATTTGGTTGACGATGATGAGAAGACAGTTTGTTTGAAATACTCTATTTTGTTATATTACAACAAAATTTGTTCTATGTGTCCAAGTGGAACTTTAACACCCCCAGCCCCCAAATTTGGTTATTTTCTCTTTTACCTGCTGTACTTTGTTTTAAGGATATTGCACATGAGCATAACCAATACAGCCTGTGATGAGGTAGTAAAAAGCAGATTTTAAAGCTTTGCTCATTATCAGATTTCGCACCATGCAGGCGACACAAGGCTGCTACATTAGGTACTTGCGCTGGTTTTATCTAGACAGGTTATATAGAAAGCACAAGGTGCCTCTTAGTCTACAGTTTTCTTGTTTTACATTAAAGACTTGCATTTTGCTCTATTAGTGACCTAGCCTTTTTACTTAACACCATACAATATGCTTTCAGATCACTGAAATTAAAGCTTGAAGTTGTGTGAAAACCTTTAGCTCTCATTCCTATTCACACCTACAAACACACATCCCACTAGTTGCTAGAATTGGCACCATTCACCATAGAGTTACTGTCTCTCTAGAGACAGAGAAGGTAGAAATTGCCTTTGCTGTCAGCTTTACATCCAAGGCTTTGAAAACAGCAGAGATGTATGTAAATGTTAACTCACCTGGCCTTCTGCCCCAGCCAACAGTAGCTCATCTGACTAAAAAGTGGATTATCTGAGATCATGGCAAAGCAAATTCTGTCTCCACATTGCCAAGGCACTACTAATAAACTAAGAAAAAACACTGCCATTTAAACTCCTCTGTTCTTTAAGAACTAAGACATAAAAATTCAAACCCACTCCATAACATTACATAGTAAATTACAGTAATGTTTGTGTAGTGAACTGCAATGCATTTGACAAATACTTTGATTTTCCAAGTGCCAGCAACCATGTTGCAGTCTCGTTGCCTGAAGGCTTTCTAGGCCTTTTGTGTTCCATGGACTGTTTTTTTTTCATTCCATATTTGTACAGTTCTTGACACAGTGGGATCTAGCTGGGTAACAAGGGCTTGCAGGTGCTACTATAAGACAAATAGCAAGTAATGATGGAGTGCATACACAGATTTAAGTTATTGAACTTGTAAATAGAGTCTGTTCTGTACAGACTGTTCCACATCAGCGTTAACCTGGGAGTCAATGCGACGAACAGTCCCACTGGAGCTTCTACATTTTATCTAATAGAGCATCTTATCCCTCAGCCATGAGCAACCCTTCATCAGAGAAAACTCCCAAATAAGTTCAAACTCCTTTTGATTTTTTTTTTTTTTTAAACGATCACATTATAACTGCCATAGTGTTCCCCAGGGCCTACAATTTTGCACTCTAATGATACTACTGAAGTGATCAAAGGCACAAAGCTAAGTACACCCTCTGGGGAAAGGAATGTGTTTCCCAGCTCCCTGCACCACACCTTTTAGTCCCCTGTTGTCTTTTATTATTGAAGTCAGCCATTAGAACAGCCTATGCTGCTCTGAACATCATCTCTCACAGTGGTGATTATTTTTTTTAAACCATTCAGTAAAAAGTCAGAGCAAAAATTTATTACAAAACAAAAATGTTGCAACTCCCATCTTTCCAAGACATGCTTGTGTGGACGCCTGCATTTCCACCTGCTTTTAAATGATGACCAAGTCATTTTCCTGCAGCTTCATAAAATGGCATACATCACCGGCATGTGCCTACGCTTGTGTTGTATTGATATAAAAACAAGGAATGGAAAGCAAACACACGCAGGGGCAGAGTGCTACGCATTTCAATGTCAACAGACTGTATGAGATGGTCACTGAATCACTCCCTGTAATTTCAGTACTCTGCAAAGTGACATTGACAAATAACGATATCAAGATAAACCCCTCCCTTCTCACTGCAGTTAAATCACAGAGAAGACAGTCCAACTCATCAAAACTCATGAAGCTGTTGAGCTAAAGCAAGGGCCCAGTCCTCAACATACACAAACCGATAGTTTCATCCATTTGAAGGTGAGATACAGAAATTCACTCCAACGAAATACAAACTGAACACGTTTCTCCTACAGTTTAACCAGTAAGCCTCAGCTGAAAGCTATCCTAATTGGGCTTACACATTATTTTTACAGTTTAGCCTCAGCTTGATATTTCATTCGAGAAGTAAAGAAACCTGCACAACAATCTCATGGAAATCAGAAGCAAACATATTGCGACTGAGGCAATAGAGGAACTCTATCAAAGGAGGCAGGCAAAAACACAACAAAACAAAAACTCAAGCAAAACGAAGAAAAACCCATACACTTCCAACAATCCCCCCAGTCACCACTCTTTGTGGGTTAAGAAGTACTCAGCAGAGTCACCATTTTATATGGGCAAAGTCAATTGTATTCTGTTTAACCCTCTGAAACTCTGAGCTATAAATGTAGGCAAATATACTCCTCATATTCAATTAAAAAGCGACCTAAGAAGACTAGTTTTAAAGCACTAATTATTTTCTCCTGTGGAAACCAGAGAATAGCTGAACAACAGATCATTGTACAACACCCTAACAAAGGTTCATGATGAAATTGAAAAGATTCATATTTCATGTATGGGTCCAGTATGTCCTCATTTGTCAAACTGATTACAAAAGTCAATAGATCAGAAAAACTAGTAGAACCCCTGTAAACATAAACTAAAATCTGTAGCCCCTTTGACCCTAGGCACTTCGCATTACCAGAACCCCCAACAATAAATACGGGGAATGACAGCATTAAGTGAGTTTTGTAGCTTCCCTGTGTATGGACACTGCCCTGGCAATATGTAACACGAAGACTTCCAGCATCTGAGAGAAGAATTATTAGCTCAAAAGAAAGGCTAGAAAAAAATCAGACCAAAATGCACTTAAGCAGGATTAGGTAAGGGAGAGAACCCTAGGCATTTCACAATCATAGGCTCGTAACCTTCATTAATCACAAGAGCAGAAACACGCAGCAGAAGATTAATTGTTCATGAAACCAGAGCTTGGCCAAAATGTTAAATAATACATAGCTGTAGCCCACTCAGTACCAAACCAGTACAAGATGCATATGATTCTATAGGCTATTTGTGAGAAGATAAAAGAAAATGATGTCCCACTGGAGACTTCTGAAAATTAATGAGGCTGGGAGTATTCCCATGGCTGAGAGGGTGGTGGTGTTTTGTTTTTTTTTTTCTTAATTTTACAAGATGGATTGCAAGTGTGCTTGAGCAAAACGCATAGGCATTTTTATACTCTGCAGGCTTATATGCACTGGTGTGAGATGTAGAGAGATAAGCCAGGCTGTAGCCATGAACCTCTAATCAAAATGGGCCAATGAATGTTAACACCTGTGTGCATTTACATTGCATTATAAATCTCCACAGTATTTCACTGCAGGTCTTTTTGCTGTTTCCCCTATTTCTATGTGATTCATTATTAAACCAATAAACTATCCAAACAAAACAAAAAATATAAAAGCAATTTTCTTGTGCATATGTTGTTTCACAGAAGCTTACAACCACCATTATTTTTCTACCTTCCCCCCCCACCCCCCCTTTTTTCCAGTGGTACTTTCAGTTAAACAGAGATCACCGGGGCTCCTTGATCTTCTGCTTGCTTCCTTATTTATACATAACCATTGATAACATTTCTAAAACTCCAGAAGCAGAGTTTCTTTGGTTTGTAAATACTATATGTGAACGTAGTCTTTGCAAATGATGCATTGAAGTTGTTAAAGGACTTCAAGCGTAGAAACAATAGATAAAATATAAGCAACATTAAGATACTGCCTTCTCCTCCCCCCTACCTTACCAATATCCCTGACAGCTGACCGAAGAAGTTCATTTTCTGTGGCATGTTCGACACTTCAGGAGAGAAGGCCAGTAAGGATGTCAACCATTACATTGAAAGGAAACCACAGAAAAATTGACTGATACTCCAAAATCTCATTTCGCTTAAGTCATTCATTAACAATCAACTGATAACAACCTTTGGTTATTACTGTTCTGTCCTAGAGTTGCACACTGCTTCAAATCAGACATTAAATCCACCTTCTAGTCAACAGATCAATTTGAGGTCCTCTACTGAAGACACACAGGATTAAAGCATACCATACGCAGCCAACATTTTCTAGAAGAGATTCAAAATAATAACTGTAGTGACACTACAACACTAAACTTGAAAAACACAACATCAAAACATGTTTATTTATGTCCTTCAGAAAGTGACACGATCAATTGTAACTCATTGAATTGTTGCTGCCTGGTATGCTAAGTCTTCACTGGAATATTATTTAAGAATGGACAAACTTTTGCCCTGAACGTGAAGAATTTTATAGCAAGAAGTAAAAAGTCTTGCCAAAAAGAAGCAGCAGTGAAGGAATCAGCCTTGTTAACAACACGTTGAGAACCACAGGTGTTTCTCTCTGCCAAATTTAAAGTCACACCCAACGCATAAGGCATACTAAGTAAATTGTATCACTTCTGTTAATGATTCCAATTACATCAGCGATAGATCCTCCAGTGAGGAATTTCACTTTTAGGAAGCTTTTTTAAAACTGGAGTTCATTGTTTGGGGCTAGGGGTTAAAAAAAATTTATTTTAGGTTTAGAAAATTTTACACTGTGTTTCTATCCCAAGAGTGAAGCTACGAATTTCAGATTTGCCTCTGGCTACCTCCTTACGGAAGTAAATTTACTACAAGACCTCGTAAGTTGTAGTCTCGGCAAGTATCTTCTTCGATCTTGAACTAATTGCTCCATAAGGCATGGAGGGAAAGGACTAGCCCTGTCTCACTCCTCTGTGCTATCCAGATGTAGAATGCAAATCATCCCACAACACATATTTCTGTACAGAATACAAGGGGAGTGAGCAAAAACGCAGTGGGCTAGGGAGCACATGGGCTTTGAAGTCAGAAGCAGAAATTATTGTAGGCACTTGTGAAGATGACAGAGGCAGGTGCGAGGCCATTTTACCAAAATCTGCAAAACTACAAGACTTATTACCCAAGATATGTAGGCTTGTTTTCCCTCAAAAGTCACAAACCATTGATAGAGTGGAAATTTGTTTGTTTGTTTGTTTTTCTTTTATAAGAACCATTTAAATGTCCTTGAGTATTCAACACATCTGGATGTAGCTAGCAGATATGGTACAAGACCCAGGAGAAATATGTACATTTTTGGGAGGAGAGTTGGAGGCCAAAAAACTCAATCTGGGTAAGGCCTCGTAAAACAACCCTGGAAACAGCTATTTATGCAATGGAATCTCATACAAAGAGCCTTGGAGAGACAATGTGTTTCTTCATGTAGAGACGTGAGTTTTGGTCTTGTCTGCATGTCTTGATCTGAAGGCAGCTCTTTATTAGACTACACATGGGCTACAGGCATCTGGACTAGGAAGTCAAAGGTAGCGGTATCATCCCTTCTTTGTTACTGACAGCAAAACTAGCATTTTGTTTTACATGCACTCATGTACATAGCTTAGATGTACCAGTGACTTTTTTTTTTTTTTTTTTCTCCATTGGCCATGGGGTCAAATCTAAAGGGAAACGTCTGAAAGTTGGAGACGGATCATTCAGTTAGAGTGGACAAGGACGAATGGAGTAAAAGTGACCTTCTTACTAACAACCCAAGAAATTGCCATATTTACTCAGTTCAGCAGAGCAAATGATGGCAAAAAGAGGACCAGATTCTCTGCCAGAGCACAGTAGCATCACTCCACTGACTACAATATACTTTAGCATAATAGTGGTGTAGCTGGATTCTAATGGATTGCAGCCACATTACATTGCTAAGGATCTTTACCACAAGAGAAATTAAAACACTGAGTAATTTAACAATACTAGTTTCATTTTATCCTGATTTTGCTGAGGTGTAAATGTCTTCAAACACACAATGCTGTTGACAACCAGTACAGTACATTTTGCAATAGAGTATTTATAGACATATAAAATGCATCAGACATTAAGACAGGTGTGTTATACTGATAAATATGTTGACCAAAATTAAAGTGACACCAGTAATATACATGAAAGCAGAGAAGATGCTTGCTGGGTTAGAAAAATAGCTGGAAAGGCAGAGGGGAATTACTGTGCAAGAGAGATGGCACAAGGCCAGCTGTCTCTGGTTAATAGCCTTCTAGGTACTTGCAGACTAAGTAGCTACTTGGAGGAGTAATATAGACCCCCCTCCTCTCCCCAGCTACAACACCTGGCAAATAAGAACTACAAACCCATCTGATTTTTCTGGTTTGCTTTGATGTAAGACACCTTCTCCCCAGATGTGGTCCAGTCAAACTGATACCTTATTTTGGACAGAAGGGTGGACAGAAGAATCTTTTATGGTCCATATGAAACATGGATATAAAATATTAAAAATATTATATAAAATGTTTTGACTTAATGATTTTTTTTAGACAGAGTTGTGTCAATTTTTCAACAAAAACAAAACAACCAAATCCTAAACACTTGTTTTAAAACATTTCAGCTTTTCCATATGCTAATCAATTTCTAGCCTAGACTATTATCTGAATTTAACCTGAAACCAGGAGTTTGATCTCCCTGATGTTCATCTGTCTATGAACTCATCAAGAAAAAGCAATCACTTATATTTTGTTACCAAGACATCTAAAGGAGAGGAATGACACAACATTCATAAGAATTGTATGTTGCGGAAGTGAAAAGAAAGAGATATTTCTAAAAAAAAAAAAAAAAGTTACTGAACATGACACACACTACCCCTGGCATCAAGTAATATGAACAGAGAGAGAGAGAAAAGCCATGTATAAATAGGTGCCTTGTACCCATCAGTTCATATTATAGCATGACAAATAGTTCACACTAAGTAACATCTAAGGACTCTCTTGGAAAAGTAAAAGGTACATAACACAAAGAGTGAATTAGATATAGAATTACACTTAGACATAAATTCATTTAATTTTCATGAAAACCTGAAACATACCAGTCTGGCCTCACTGGGATAGATTTTCATATTGATGGCCAGCTGACACTTACATTGCTAAGGGTACAGCTGTGAAAAAATGAATTAGTTGCAATTCATGGCTCCTCTTCATCCTAAGATACTTAATCAGTAGATTAATTACTTGAATTTTACCTGTCTAGACTTTGAGTCTTCCTGCAGTCCTTCAGTAGACAGTCCCAAGGCTGGCAGAATCTCTTTATTTTTAGAAGTAGTTTGCATCAGCACCTAAATATTTAGATGTATTTGGACCACTGAGGATTTTCAGTACTAGTGTGAAAAGGCTTCAAGGACATCTGCTTCCACTACATTTTGTCATACCAGACACTGCCAAAGTCACAGCGGAGTGCTGAGGGAACAAACGCACACAGTTTGTTTAGGCCTGTTCATCATTCACTGAAACTCCCACAAATTCCTGAGGTTTAACCATGTCCTAGGCCCAAATTTCCCTTACTGCTGTTAAAACAGCACATTTGTTTGCGTTAGGTGTCCTCAGATGACCAAATCTACCTAAACACTGTCTTCAGGACTCCTGGGGTATCTCATGCTTTCCTGTGCGTGCATGACAGTCACCATGGTGTCTTGGGGAAGCCATGGGCTACAGAGAACCTTCTGGAAGAGGCCAAACGGCCACCCTCAAGGCTGAGTGGAGGTCCCAGAAGTAAAGGGAGCAGCCTGTGGTGGGAGGCAGAACCCATCCTGACTTCGGAGGCAAAGTCTGTCCTTCAAACCTAGGCACCTCAGCCTGAGAAAAGCACAGGGACTCACTGACAGAGCTCTCTGCCACGCGTGTGGTAGAAGGCTGTTTGACATTGTTTTTCAGTCTCTTACGGAGCCTGTGAGATGCCAGGGCCATTTATTTCACTTTCTGAGAGAAATGTCATCTTCCAGCTTATTTTTTGTGCTCAAATGTATCACCTGAGGGCCTACAAATCTCTCCTGAGGCAGTTGTGCCTGACAAGGCTGGTTGAGCCAGTCTGCGGCCTGCCTTGGAGCAGTCAGGGGCCTCCCTGATAACTGAGTGGGATCATGAGGGTTGCCATTTACCACATCTCTGTGTTGCAGGGACTGCAGCCACGATTTACACTGATGTAACAGGAATACCTCAGACCATGCCTAATGTGCTCCATGCTCCAGAGACCAAATCCCCGCTGCACAGGCCGGGGTAACAGACTGCGTGAGCTGAGGAAGGAGGAGTGATGGCAAGCACAGCGCAGGGACAATTTGATGAGGAGAAGGAAGGGCCTCGATGATGTCCTCGCAAGTGCTGTGAGCAGCTGATGTGCCAGCCTCTGACTAGCGCTTCCCCAGCCCATATGGCATGGGAGAGAGCAGATGCTGTGTGATGCCTTGTGCTCCTGGAGAGGGTCATCCCTTCTACATGCTTCTGGGTCTGAGGAGAAAAGGTGACCCCAACTGGGGCCTGTTTCACGGCTGGCAGCAGACCAGTGACTGCTCTCTGGATCTGCTAGGCTGACTCAAATTTCAAGCAAAGCAGTACTAATTTGCTTCATTTGATGATCAGTCTCATTATGCACGCTGTTCTCCTCCTAACTTCCTTGAGTGTTTTACAACGTGAAGTCCCAAATCCTCTTTCTGTTCCTCTTTTGTATGTGTACATACACATCTGTCCAACTAGGCAGATACTGATTTAGCAGAGTTGGGAGTAAAGAAGAAAAAAGAGAGAAGTGCCTTTGATACCAACTTCACAGAATCACAGAATCACAGAATCACAGAATAGTCTAGGTCGGAAGAGACCTCCAAGATCACCGAGTCCAACCTTGGACCTAACACTAACAAGTCTTCCACTAAACCATATCCCTAAGCTCCATATCTAAATGTCTTTTAAAGACCTCCAGGGATGATGACTCAAACTTGGTGCACCCCAGCTTGTTTTTCTTGGGCCAGAACAGAATGGAAACCACAAAAGACCCTGAGAGTGATCTAATCTGTTCCCCAGGCCTAATCACAGGAGCATCTCCCCCTTGACATGCCTGACAGTAGTCCAAAAACCTCCATGTACTTAAAAACCTCCAATGTTCCGTTCTCCACATCATCCCCAGATTACCATTTTTAGTGCTCTACTTATCTTCATTGCTGGAAAATGTTTCCCTATGTCTAACCATAAATTCACTTGTAAGAATGACACATTAGTCCTTTTGTCATTCACTGGAGTTGTGGAGAAGGGTTTATTTCCTTTAGTTTTACTGCTTCCAGTAAAATGTTGGTTATGTCTGTACGATCAGATCCTCAGTCCTAGGGCCGCATGTACAGGCTGGCTGTGTCCTGACTGGCAGCAACAACCCCTCCTGTGGCCTTGGGCTCCCTTGGGAGGCCACCTACATGGACAAACATAGTCCAGCCTCTCTCAGTAGCAGCTCCTGCTGCTGTAACAACATGAAGGCAACAAACACAGAGTGTTACCTGGAATCCTGAGAACAAGTATGTCTTGCTCTATATGTGACATGCAGAATAGTGGCATTTGCTTCTATGGAAAGTGGCCATTGCTGTGTATTATCCAAAAGTCCATGAATTAATCCCATTCTCTTGGTTTGTTTACAAAGGTACATCTGTAAATATTGCTCAAGACAACATTCCTTATCTTCAGAGTAGTAGAGCTGCAAGATTTTATTTTTATATATTTTTAAAATTTTATGAATATTGAACATAACTGCTTTCTGAATCTTTTGTCTGTATCATGTGTTAGTGCAAACTCAGGCAGGCTTCAGAAATTTATGCACCCTCATTGTGCAGACATTTTAAAAATAGTTCTTAATTGAACACAAACACTTTATGCATATGATGGAGGTATTATATTATGGCTACCGTCCTTTCTGCTGAAAGATTATAGCTAGGAAAAGTCATAGAAAGGTTTGCTAACTGGAAGCATGTTTAAGAAATGTATGGTAGTGCTATTAAAGAAAATTGTTATCCATGGTATATTTTAATGTATGCACTTTTAATAGGAGCAGTCTGTAGTGATTTATATAGATACAGCTTTTGGATGTCTGTTTTTGTTATTAAATAATAACAAAAAGTCCTCTTACATAAAAAGTCAGTTACCTGCAGGAAGAGGTTTCTATTAACATATATCAAAAGCAGAAGGTCTAAGGCCATATCTCTGTGAAAGATCACCAGCTTCAGCACAGTGCTCCTTGTCTGCTCTCATGTCATAATGTAGTGGGAGAAGAAAGGCAGTGATATTTTCTGACCCAGTCAAGGGTGCATTGACCTTGTATTGTGTTGATGAACAGGACTTTGGAAGACTAGATGAAAGCATCTCAATAAAAGTGCATTGTTTAAAGGAAAGTTACTTTAAGAACACATGAGAATTTTAAGATCCCATATGCCAAGGAATAATCTGTTCTTGATTAAAAAAATTAAAAAAAAAAAAAAAAAAAAAGGTGTGTTTATGGCCTGGAAATTTATGAACCATTAGAAATTAAATCTCACCAGCCAGTTTAATTTTCTTCCTTAATTTGGCTACCTCTAAACTCAAGACCCCCTAACCTTTCTTCAAATACTGCAACTCATCAGCCTGTGAAATAATTAGGCTGATTTTTCTGGGGATGTCAAAGACATGTTTTTTCTTGAACCACAAGTAATGAATTAGTACACATACTTGTAAACATTTCTGTCCTGTGGCTTCTGTTAGCAGTTAGATGTGTGGTTTGAAAAAAACTCTTAAAATATTCACTTAAATACAGTAAAATAGTCACTATATATATCTCTATAATAGTCACATATAATGCTGAAATTGCTTCTAGATTATTATTATTATTATTTAAATTACTTTTCACTTGTGCTTTGATGAAGCTCGTCTAGAAGATAGGACCATGCACAACCCAATCCCTTCACTCGGTAGGTATTGTCTGTGGAAATGGGAGGAATGCATTGAAATCAAAACAACCAAGACTGTACCCGGAGCATGAACTCTTCAGCAGAGTCCTAAAGTCCTATGTAAACCCTCTAAAAATGGCTTGAAATGGGTTTGAATAGCATCTATGTCTCTTTCTGGTGTTGGTGAAGTATTAAATTCACTAAAAATGAAATTCAGCTATTCAATCATGAATAACTGTAAATACCACCAGTAGAATTACCATTGTAAATTTACAGATCCCATTTGCCTTTTTAAGGCTGCACTTAACCCGTTTGTCTCTGGGTACATTGCACCCTAATGAGGAATTGTGAATAACTACAAATGTTAACTTCAGAAGCCCAGTTTTAAGACCTGCATCCATCCAGAGAAGAAGAGCACTATCGTTTGACAGACAGTGTTGCAGCCTAACATTTTGTGAATACTCATACTGCCAAGAATGCTTGGTAGAAATTGAATGTGTGAGTAACGCTGAAAGAAAAAGACATCTGAGGAATTTGTATGAAAATTGCAGTGAAACAAGGTCACATTAATCAGTTAATCACTTCCGTCTAATTACTATTATCATGGTAATGATACTCAGTCTTTCAGTATAGCAGCAGTGACCAGTGCTGGATCGGAACATGGCTATTCAGTGCACGGGAAACTGGTGCACATGAAAAGACAGATGTGCGCACGCATACACAAACAATTTCCCATTAAAATCAATATTGGTTCTCCTGTTATTAAATCTGAGTATCAAAATTCACTCAAGGCACATTTCTGTAATCCCAAGCATCAAGACTGTTCACAGGGTGCAATGAAACCACTAGGAGCATCACTAGTATTGATTAATGCAATAGCACTGAGGGCAGAAATTAAGCTGGGGATAGGGGTCTCCATTAAAAATGTTTATTGCTAAGTGCTCATGTATCACTTCAGTTCCTCTGTAGATCTGAAGAAAAACGAAAACAACAACAGCAGCAACAACAACAACAAACAAACATTAGAACCTTCTTCAGGGATGAAGAAAGTCATTTAGCTGACATGTTCCTCAGAGAAATTTTGCTTCCTTTCTTTACTCCAATCTTATTTAGGGTGCTAAGCATGCTAATAAAACCTGATAGAAGTACCAGTTTGGGAAAATAGTTAAGTAGGTGCTTAACACAAAGCAACACTTTAAACAAAATATATGCTTTTCCAGTTCAGCATTCAGTAGTCTGAATCTCAGAGTGGGAAAATATCTGTTATGATATCTCAAGCTGGATACATCAGAACAGCTCCCCCTGCCACCCTTTGTATTCTTCTTACCCCACCAAATTAAATAATTTACCCAGCAGCTCCACCAGGTTGTAGTCAATTCAGGAAAACATCCTATAACAAAGAACAGAGAATATATTGATGCCATCTGCTCATCCTGCCACTTTCTCCAAGCTTGCCAGTAACTTCAGAACTTCCAGTCCCTGTCTGGCAGGGACTTTTCAGACTGACCCACCTAGATATGTGTGACTCTGCGGGTATCTACAGCTGCTCCAAGGCTGCTTGCTTTTACATCCATCTATTTCACTTGGTGTTCCAGGCTTGTACAGAGATATCTCAGATCTAAGCATAAATTTTTGCAGCATTCAAGCATCTGGAGGACTAAAATGTGACTCCACTTTTTAAAAATCAGGATACAGTTACTGATGTTTTTGTTTATTTCCTTTATGAGTCCTTTTGAGTTGCATCAGCCCTGTAAAAAAACACCTTCTCTATTTGCCTATGCTTCTACTCAGAGCCAGAGCAAGGAATGAGTAGCAGGAAGAATTCTGATGAACCTTCATATGAACCCCTGTGAGCTCTGGATTGGTTTCTGTTTGCTCCTTACTGTTCTGTGGAGTCCTGTTGCTCTAAACTCATGCATTACATTTATATGATTCCTACTTTCTCTCCATGTTAAGTTTTATCTAAGGTTAGTTCTAGAATGAGGTAGCCTAGGATGTGGTAATGGGACTAGGAAGCAGAGCGTAGAGCTAAATATATGGAGGAATAATTTCAGGCACTGAAGAGAAACTTTTGAACAATTAGCAGACAGTAGAATGCTATTGGCACAATGCACATGTGAAGGATTTAAGACAGAGTATGCAGGAAAAACTTCCTACACCCTTGCACTTACAAGCAATTACTGGTGCAGCAGCACAAGACCCTACTTATGTCTCTGATGAAAAACTTCCATTGCACTGACCCCAAGGGAAAAATTGTTCACAATGCTGTGTGGTTTCCTGTCTCCATCTCTGGCAAGACTTAACCAAATCTGCATCACTATAACATATACTCATACATATCCTAAGAAAACAAGAGATCAATTAAACCAGGATAGAAAAGCTCAGAAACTTGCCATAGTTAGCCTGCACCCTGCTGGTGACCTATCCTAATCCCTCTCAACTGGAAAGTTTGCCATCTGGTGGGGGTCTTGGCCCACAAACAGCAAATGCTTTGATCTCTGTTCAATTCCCAGCTGTTAGCTCTTCTCACAAAGCTGGTGTCACTCTTACTGGAGAACCTCAAACACAGACTCGTTCTCCCCTGGTCAGTGAGGCAGATCACCCCGGGGAAGCGTGGTTCTTAGACCACAGTATCAGGTTGGCAGGGACTGGTACCTGTGCTGATGTGGCACCCTAGAATGGCAGTGTATCCGGCTGTCAGCAAAAACCTCTTGTTTTATCCTTCGTGCTTCAGCAAAGCACCTGAGCTTACCCCAGGGCAGTGTGCAGGAGCTCCACACCTGGCCTCAAGGCCAATGAGCCCAGCCCACAGATCCTGATCAAGGGCAAACAGGACAACCAAGTGTTGCTGCTGCTCCATTCTCCAGAGCTACCATCCACAGGGATAAATCAGGAAAAGAACTGCTGTTATCTCTGCTTCATAGCTGATGAACTCTCAAAGAAAAACTCAACAAAGTAGAACTGTGATTTACATTTGTATTTCCTCGGTCCAAAGCCAGCAGTATTAACAATTTGAATCTTCCTCTCACAGTTCTAACACACACATGTACACACACATAAACAGGGTGAAATGACTTTTTTTTTTTTCTTTTTTTTTTTTCTTTTTTTTTTTTTTTTTTTTTTTTATGAGTAATTTTTCACATACTGAACATTCAACAATCTGCTGAACATGTCATTATTTGTAACATGTTATCAGTCAGTGCATTGGTACTGGGAGAGTGAGCCAGGGATACTGCCTGATGCTTGTGCCCAAGCCTCCAGTGCTTCTAGCAAGTATGGCAGAGTAAGGAACAGCTAAAATGCTGGAAAAAACAGCAAAGGAAGCAAAGTGTGTGTGAGTGAGTGAGAGCAAGAGAAAAATCCAGTCAGGCCAGAATTCTCTGCTTGCCAAAAACAAGCTGAGAGATCTATTTCCAAAAGAAATGAGTCAAACCAGGGAAACAAAAATAATAATGCTGTGTGCAACTTAAAGCAGCAGCTGCCATCTGAGAGAAAACATGAGATGAGTTAGAAGACACAGAAGATTAGTCTTTTTTTGGTTTTCAAATTACTACGTTTGTGAAGCTTTTGGCTGAAAAATGTTTGACCTAATCACATCTGTTTTGACAACTTAAATGAGAGGCCCGGCAGCTGTAGCTGGCGAAAGCATCCCAAAAGCTGCAGACACCATTCCAATATTTGGGCTCTTGTCTGAACAACCTAGGGATAACATAAGCTCTATACCCCAAAATTGCCTATGCAGTGCATAATCACTTAGAGACTAATGCTGCAGCCACCCTGTAAACAAGCCTGCTTCTTAATTCAACTATTCCTTGCCTTAGACTATGGGAATGGAAACCTATTACTTTGACAAATGTAAATTTATATCATATTCTTGCAAACAACTGAAGCCTTTTTGTCTACTCAGATCCAAGAGTAAAAAAAAATGGCTGCTGAAGAGACTTGAGTGCTGACAAGTTAGAAGACTTGTTAGAAAGTCTTACAAGTAAGGTGAAGACAATCTGGCTGAGTGTTCAGTGAATACAGAAAAGATGTCTTGCAGAAGGTTCAAATAGCATACAGAAGTTTTCTTATTGCTACACAAATATACAAATAACCAGAAAAACAAACAAACAAACAAACAAACAACAACAACAAAAAAACACATCACTAATATAGTTACACAAAAAGGATCCGGCTAGATGATCTAAGCTGTTTTTTGTGCCTCTGTAACCTGCTGGGTTTTATTTAGTGAGAATTTCCTGTCTGTAATTTTCATTGGCACATCAATTTTCTTGCAGTGCCTGATTCTTTTTCAGCATCTGCTGCTCAGTTTGACAGTATTAATTTTGGATTTTTCCCCAGATCAGATTAGTTGAAGATTGTGGTGAATGTTGGCAAAAGATCTAAGTTTTCTGTCTCTTCTCATCTCCCTAATGAAAAACTGTTTTCTTGAGATTCATAATCATTGCTATTATTGCACCTGATACTGAAAATCATAAAATGGTCAGAGAACTGTTATACATACTAATAGCGATAGGTTTTCTTCTCCCTCCAAATTTTTCTCCACCTGTGTTTATACACATACATTATTATTCATGGTTATCGTGTCCATAATTTGTAAGCAAAAATGTCTACACATACGTGATTAAAATATTATTTTTTTAAATGTATGTAAATGCTGAAGCATTATTCTATAAATACTGCTGAGGCAGATGGGTTTGGATGGGGTGTACACCTAACACTTGGCTTACATGTGATGATAGATTATGTATTTTACATATCCAGAATCACAGAACACCAAAATATCAACATATGCACTGGTACATTGCATTTTTTTTTTTGTTTTTCTAGTCAATAGTCACAGATGGGTGCTTTACTTTATTAACCACATCTCAAACATAGTCCTTACCCCAAGGAACTCACAATCTGTGTTTAAGGAAAGAGATGAAATGCTCTCAGGCAGAGTGAAGGGATATGCTCAGGAAATAGTATTTGTCAGTATGATCAGTGGCAGCATCATACACAAACAACGTGATACTATTTTTGCACAGATGATGGCAACTTAGATGTTTGAGCAGAAGCATGAAGCAGCTCTGGGGAATCCCTTTGACAATGTTGCCTGCTGTTGTGGTTTAACCCTGGCAGGCAGCTAAGCAAAACACTGCCACTCCCTCCTTCCCTCCACAGTGGGATGACAGAGAGGATCAGAAGGTAAAAAGCGCGAGAACTTGAGGGTTGAGATAAAGACAGTTTACTAGGTAAAGCAAAAGCTGCATGTGCGAGCAAAGAAAAACAAAGAATTCACTCACTACTTCCCATCAGCAGGCAGATTTCTTTGGAAGGCAAACTTCATCATTCCAATGTACCCTCCTCATCCTTCTTTCCCCCCAGTTTTATTGCTGAGCATGATGCCACATGCACAAAAGGAATATCCCTTTGGTCAGTTTGGGGCAGCTGTCCTGGTTGTGTCCCTTCCCAACTTTTTGTGCACCCCTGGCCTCCTCATTGATGGAGCAGCAGGAGAAGCAGAAAAGTCCTTGACTCTGTGTAAGCACTGCTTAGTAACAACTAAAACATTGTTGTGTTACCACCACTATTTTCAACAAAAAATCCAAACCACAGCATCATATGAGCCTCTACAAAGAAAATTAACTCAGACAAAACCATGACACCTGTGTAGAAAAGGAAGAGAGAAAGGTACATTGGATGCTCATTTGAAAAGCACAAAGTGTGAAAGTGGCAACAAGCCAGGCTGGGGAAGGAAGCAAGGGGTGGCAAGCAGAAAGTGAATGCAAACTGTCTCCCCTTAGGTGTGTTAGAAGAAGAAAACTAGTTAAGTAGTGTTACATGAAAAAGAGCGTACATTAATTGACCTTACTTAAATGAGAAATGGGTAAACTCTGTATTGCCCAAATTAAACTCTACTGCCTGCATTTGTCCTTGACTATGGTACTGGGAAGATACAGTTAAAGCAACAAGCCAGGAAAATGGTCTTGGCAGCAACACTCTAGATGGATACGGACAGAGCAAAATGCAGTGGCAAAGCCAGTAGAAAGGAAGGTGCAGTAATCAAGATGTGAAGATATGAAGACTCACTGGATAAGCATTTTAGCTGTGAGGGTGGGATTGGAGAGGCTATATCTGAGTCTAAAAGAAAAACAGACGGACCTTGCAAGATTTAGGACCCAGAGAGCATTACAAGACAAATATGATATTGGCCTAAGTAACCAGCAGGATGGCAGCGTTATCCACAGAGTTTAAAAAAGGACATGACAAGTTTGGAGAGAAAGATTAAAAGCTCTCTTTTAGTCATGTTCAGCTCAAGCTTATGGCCAGACAACCACAAGCAATGTCAGGAAGACGGACCAATTTTACTTTGAGCAGAATGAAACAGGTCTGGAATCCAGAGACAAAGCTGTGAGTCCTCTAAAGAGAGATGGCAAACTTAGGTTAGGTTAGGATGGGTTAAATAGTTTATACACAAATAAGTTCTGAATACCTGAAAGTGATAAGAAGGAGAGGCCCTTTACATATAAGTATAGCATGCATAAATGCTAGACACAATGAATATACCTCCCACACTGCATCTAGGACCTATATAATTGCATATGCATTTTACTTCAATTTTACTTCATTAATGAGATGCTTTTTTTTTTTTTTTTTTTTTTTTTCTTTTTTCTTTTTTTTCTCAAAGCACTGTTTATGCTGCCACTTTTTGTAAAGGGGAACAAAATACAGATGCAGCTTGGTGTAGGTATCTGGTAACCTGATGTTAGAATCTAAAATAAAATAAATCAGCCTGATCTGAAAAATAATCTCTTCAGAGAGTAGGAAATCCTGATTAGCATAGAGGCTGACCTTTGCCCTGATTTATAATCAAACAAGCAATAGATATCCATCAATCTGTTCTTCTCACAGGTTCTGAAAAATAATTATTTTGTTTTTAAATACATGGGAGGTGCTCAGAAACTGTTAGCCAGAGAGATCTGAGAACTATCAGCTGCTTGTGGGTAATTTATTGCCTGCATTTGTGTATTAGCAAGATCTCTCATTTAGCTTCGTAGAAACCCATATGCTTTCATGAGGCACTAGACTTTTATAGTTGTTCCATTTAAAAATCAGCTGTCGTCACTATTTCAGTTCTAGATCTTTTGATCCTTATGCTTTAATGTACTGGACTGTTCAAAGTTAGTGGGAGCTGTCAAGTGTATAAATGATATTTTAGCTTGATTAGCTCTGGCTTACTCTCCTTAGCATGAACTACACATAAGTGCATGCAAATATTATTGATTCAGAGTGATACAGACTGATCTATAATATTGCCCTGGAGGTGAATTATCACAGATAGAGAGCCAGGAGAACTAAGTGCTCTGTCTAAGCTGTACCATTAGCAGCAAGACTTTGGAAGGCTGATTTTTAAACTACAGTCTCCTTGGATTTGGGGGATTAACTTCCTTTGACTAGGCACAGACAGGCTCAGTTCACAGCATTAAAGCTTCCAATTTGTTTATGTAGCCTTACATGAAACGTGCACTTTCTCTTCATAGTTGGAATTTTACACATACTCTACATATTACTGATAACATTTAGGCCAGCTTCATTATGCCACAGTCACAGTAGATATCTGTAGGTTTTGACATCACTCAATGAGCACGCACAGCAATGGGTATGTCTGCCTATATCTTTCTAAAGGTGTGACAACTGGTTCTGTTCTACAGCCACTTTCCCAGGCATATCACATTGGAAAACATGCACTTTCATCTCATCAAGTACTCTAGGAAGTAGCAGGTAGCTGTTCTTATGTGTATGCAGGTGTTTTAAGTTTGATACAGATCAATCTCTAGATACTACTTCTTTGCAGACCTTCAACACTGTTGCTGCTCTGTTACCCCTGCTGACCTACCCCAGAATGGGCAAAATAGCCAGCTATAGCTGAAGTCACTTTAAATATTTTTCAGTGGCAGAATTTCAACAGAGGCGGGGAAGGCAATTCCTCCTATTAGTAAGTGTGCTGATGTCTCACATTTTAAAACCCCATTTTCAAATAACATTTAACTCTGCCAAACTTAATCATTTAGTCTGAAATCTTATTTGCCAGGTGATTTGCATCATAGAAAAGCCCATTGCAAAAATTATTAATTCTGTCTTCAGAGCTGGGTCTGGACACATTGTCAATGATGAGGAGAAAACAAAGCACTGAATAGCTATTCACAGCCACTGCACTGAGCATGGCTGAGGTCCAGTGGTAAAAAATATTACAGTAAATCATAATGTATGTGCTTGAGGAGAAAGTATACCAAATCAAAGCACAACAGCAACCCATGCTCTGGAAAGCCTGAAATCTGGAGTTTCTTTCCCTGCAATCTGCTATTGGTAACATTATTTTTGTATGCATTTAAGCATAGAAAATATTCATCTCTTTGCTTTGTCAATAGTTTCAGCATCATTTAAGAACTCCATTTTGCTGGCTGAAGAAAACATTACTGCAGGAGACGCATAAGCTAGCAATATGTTGCAGGATGAATGTAAAAGGCTTGTAGCAAGACCGTTTCATGAGAAACTATGCCATCTGGAGCATTAAATATGGCCACGGCACAAGTTCTTTCTAGCGGGTATCTCAAACACAAAGAATCACATTTCCCTGAATCTGGTCATAGCTGACTCCACATTTCTCAGTAAATTGAATGGCCTTTGCTTGCGGCTGTATCTGTGCCACCATGCAAGGAACAGATTGGCTCTGGCTTGCAACTGTTGGATTACTCCCTGGAGCTGACAAGTGCTCAGTCTTAGCCACACACGCTTTGTTCAGTCTTTCAAAAGCCCTTTAAACTTCCACTGATTAGAGGTGGCTGTACTGCAAACATAGCTTTGCTTTGGTTTTGAACAGCATGTTGTAGCTCAGGTGCTTCATTGACTTAAAGGTACATGTGAAAATCTAGTTTGGGAAATTTACAGGAAGCACTTCTATCAAAAGGCAATGAGCACATACTGCTTTATTTTGGGACACAATGTGATGAGTCATTTTTCATAAGATCTTTATCTTCGGGATCTGGCTTGAACCTCCCTTTGAAAAGTAAAAGTGTAACTGATTCTGGATGCTTTAGCATTGTTCTCCAACATATTCTTCCACTTTACTATCAATAAACTGCTAAAATTTTTATATTATTTCAATTAAATACATGTAGAGAAACATAAACAGCAACACAAATTCATGCAAATAAAATTTGCGAACTTTGTTCTTTTTAAAGCTTAGTTTCATTTTGAGAATATGTTTTAGCTTATAATCTCTTGAGCTGAGTCACTGATAATTTTAAAAATGTTTCATATTCTCATGGAAATGCGTATGAAAAGGGAGAAGCTGTTATTTACCAGGATCTGTTCTGTGTGATGGGTGACGGCAGGAGAAAGTGGAGGAGCGTACCATGTGTGAATGAACGCATTTTTCATGGTCTTCTATCCTGCTGTAACCCAGGCTCTGCATTAGAAGCCTGGGCACAGTTAAACACTTCTTTCTGCTTTAGGAGATAGCAGAGGTCTCAATGATTTCACTACACTATGGACAGCGAAGTTAGAACTGGTAATTCCTCTGCAACTGGAGAACACTTTGAATGTGGCCATTGTTATTTTTTCACTGGAGAACATATTAAAAAATAAATAAAAAATTAAACACCACGGTAGTGGTGTTTAAATAAACCACACACAGTAGTGTGGTGTTTAAATAAAAAAATATATATTTTGTAAAAATTTTGTAAAAATATTTTGTAAAGGTCTTATTTAAACAACACAGGGAATTGGAATACAAAAGAGTAAATGTCTTTTGGGAAAATGTCAGGATGCCAAAGCGCTTGTATTGACAAGCTAAGGACTCATTGGCTAGTGAACATGAGAGGCAAGCAGATCCGGAAACATTCCACTGTCAAGAAACTTAGGGCTGGAACCCCCTCAGGAACAGGCATTTTTGCAATTTGATTAGGACAACGTCTTGCATTTATTTTGTGAACAGAGCTGGATTGTCACAGCATGAAATGCTTTGCCATAATGAAGTTTCATACCAATTCTGTTACTGTTACAAAACATTTGTAAAGTGGAACCAGAAAGGTCACTTCATTTTGCATCTGTGAAAGGCTCTAAAAATCTCTGGGGCAGAATTTCCTGGATCCAGTGGAATTACAACTACTTACACCTGGCTGGAATTTGGTCCCTGCAATCCTTTTTATGTCTTTCTTACTGAAGTGAGGTAGAGTGAACGCTCGTTCTTGACAGCGGTCAGTCAGATGTGTCAAAAGCAGGAACAGAATTACTTAATTTTTGTCATTAGACACAATCCAAAAATATTAGGGATTTTTAAAAAGGTTACTTTTTGAGAATTGTTCAGTGTTCTTTTTAATTTGTCTGCAGGTAGTAAAAAAAATACAGTATGAAAGAAGTGTAAGTGCTTCTTGTGGTATTTTCTGAATGACTGAAATCTTGAAGCCTCAGAAATCCTTTGTATTTTTTGCAAGATTTTCATCATCTAAAAGTCTAGATAGATTAGATAAACTTCTGGACTTTGGGGTACTTAGTCAAACTGATCAAATGGATTTCCAGGTCACCCCCTTTAAGACAACATTTTAGTAGTAGTAGCATTTTAGTATTTCTCTGTCTTCTCATGCATTGATTTTAACACTTCTTGAGTATATAAAATGTGAGCTTTTAGTCCAGGCTTGTGCTAAACTGCCACAGTTTCATAAGAGAACAACAAAAGTGGAAGATTTGGCACTAAGCCTCACAGAAAAAATGTTCCCACAGCTCAAGCAGTATCATGAGTTGTGAGGACTATTTGAAAGTCATTAATACAGAATTAAGTGTGCTGTCTAATATACTGCAGCCTGCATCTGATGGAGATATCTGCCTTAAAGGTTGTACACTGTAATATAAAGATATACTGTTGATTTTTTTCAAGACCATAGTTAAGGGAACTATGAATGTTCACAGTCTTGTTGTCTTCTTCAAATTTCATTGTTTTAAAAAATATTCTTTCACTAAGTATCTGAGGGTATGTTCATTTTGTAATAACAACAACTACCTGAGAAAGAAAGGACTAAGTATGTGTTGCACAAACCTTACCCAAAAGCAGGTAGAATAATCATGCAATGACATACTGTTAGGAGAGAAACCTGGAAATCTCAGTTTCTTTCTTTTATTTCCTTTGACCTTAAGTAGAAATACCAAATATCTTCCAGAGAAGCTGCATAGTGTTGACAGCAAATGTATGACAATGCTTTTGCTTACAATGATATAGTAATTTATATAATCATTAAGACCATTAATACCACCTTGATTGTTTCCATGATCTTAAAAAAATTTCTAGCACACATAAGAACAGAATGTGGGCCTGCAACATCATCATCATCTCTCATAGAAAACCTGCCTTGGGAAGCAAATCTCCACAATATTTTTGCTGTTCACCTCCCATTGTCCGTGTTCGCCTTGTTAGCACATTTTCAGGAAATGGTGGAAGACTACCACATCTCTATAGCCAGAAGACCAGCTCCTTGTCAGGGCCTCCATCCACAAGTGCACAAAACTAGTGTATCTTCAGATGTCTCCTGAGGGCTATACTGTATCAGGTCGTCATAGCGCTCATGTTGCTAATTCAGCTCCTTCAGCATTCAAGCTATACTGCAACAGTAGCATTCATTTTGCTCAAAACTTTAAAACATGGTCAACTATTAGCTGTGCTATTTTTGGCAAACATACAAATACAGACATTTTCTTTGACTGCTACTTTTTCAAAATCACCATAATTTTCAGCAGTTGCAAAGTAATTAATCCTGCTAGCAACCCCCAACCCTCGTTTTTACAGATGGGGGGCAGCCTGTTCTTTCTATCATAGTTGGAGAGATCCTTTGTTCTCAATCTGCAGTTTACATGGCAAAATGTTTCATGCTAAATTTATAATTGTTGATTATTTGCTCGAATGCTCTGGGTGGCCTTTTGGGATTTTTCTGGAGCCTTGCTGGTGTGTTGCTTGACAGCCATACCACAGTAAAACAAAGCTATGATTATACACACTAGTAAACAACTCCCCTTCAAAGAGGAAAAAGAAAATAGGGAGACAAGACAGAAAGCTGCAGAAGATAAGAGTGAGTTTGTTTTTAGACTTGAGGTTTATGTTTGGTTAGACAATGGCAAGGGCAAAACCAGCTTCTTTGCCCTACTGTGATTACCACCCAGGGTGAACAACTCTTCTCATCTAGACATTTTTCCATCCACTTTCCATGGCTGGATAAGATTCATGGTTATGCTGATACCCAGTACCAATCCTTCCAATATGCTTGGGAAGAGGCACAGAAACTAGTGTGTTATGAGAGGAGATATTTTCAAACAATTCCATCTCCCTGTTTATGAACAAAGTAGTCCTATGCCCTTAATCCAGACAAGTCTCATATGCATCTTCATGGCACTTGTGTTCTGTTTATGTTATTGCAGCTTCTTAGCCAAAAGGCATTTCACCCATGACAAATGTCTAATAAGGTTTAATAACGAAGACACATTGCCTATTTTTCTCCAATAGGGACATTAATAACATTTAAGCAATCATCAAAAGGGAGACTGTAAAGAAACCTTCAAAACGGGGAGTATTGAAAGAGCAGAAAGCAGGTTTGAAGCTATATACTGAATTCTGGTGTCCAAGCCCTATCTAGGGCTTGGACACCAGAATTCATTCCCATTCATTTCCACTGAATTTCAGTGGAAATGAGATCCTGACTCTCTAAGTCTATCATAACTCTCTTAGTTTTTTGTTTGTTTGTTTTAATATATTCAGTGTTTGTTCTGCTGCACTGTTTGTCTTAATAACTTAAGTCATTCAGAGAGAAAAATAAGGCAGATCACTGCTCTGACAACAGAATCCCAAGTCCTACCTTCTCTTACTGTTCAGCCACTAATGGCTATAACAAATAAGACAACTTTAAAAATCATTCTGTAGCTACTGTCACTCATCCTGCTGTCCAGGCAACTTCCCACAGGAGAAAATCCATAATGAACTCAATCCTGTTGCATTCATTCTCAAACTAGAAAATATATATATATCTTTAAGGACACTTCCAGTTCTGCCTATCTATATTTCAGTGTAAGAGTCAGTTTAATATTTTGATGGATATTGGGTCATTCTCCCATCTGGAAAATAAATTACATTAACTCTGGGATTAAGTCATTGACAAGTCAAAGGTAATCATATACATGTAGCATTGTGCTAGTTTTATTAGCCTGCATCTTTTAAGCCTGCGCATATTCAGCAATGATGTAATGCAAAATGGAAAATCCAATTAGCCCATGCATACGCTTCTTGAAAGCCACTATCCCATCTCTGCACGTCGATGAACTGAACAACAGACTGATAGCTTATAAAAGAACTGTTCCTGTCCACAGATTTGTAGTCTTACATTAATATTTTCCAAAAAGACACATTTCCTTCACTTTCAGGTGATGAAAATGTGTTACATGGGTGACACGGGTTGAAAAAAAAAAAAAATCTGTTTTATATAAAACTTAATGAGACCATTCACATTTTAAAAAAAGTTTTAACAGTGAGAACGCCTCATGAAGGGTAGAATGAGATTAATTATCAGTTTTGAAGCAACTAGTGCAACTAGAAAAAGTCCTAGAGAAACAACCACTTAAAATAAAACAAAATATATCTGTTTAATCTATATACACTGACATTTTTAAAATTTTGGTTCAAATGTTTTGAGGAGACAAAACATTTAGGAGACACTGTCAAAACTTATAGGAGACACTGCCATCTGAGAACACACTGATAACTCTGTAAAGTATCTGATAGTGTGGGTGCATCTTGGAAGGCTTTCTTTCAGTCTGTAATGAGTGAAGATAGCAAAATAAATAAAAGTATAGAACCTTTCCTGTTTTGTTGATTGTAAAGTTGACTATAAAGATCAAAGGCAGTAAGTGTGTAATACTACTACCTGTACTACCTACAGTTTTAACAATAACTTATCATGCCATTCTGTTTTAAATTAAGGTAAGTGGAATATATGCTTTTATCAGTGATACACAAAATATTATGCTTCTGAAAAAGCCAAAAGTTTCCATTATATATATTTTTATCAGATTATTATTAAAGCACTTTTAAAGTGCTTTAAATGTGAGAAATTCAAATGCTGTATAATTGAGGCTATGAACAAATTTCAGAAAGGAGAACTTTGCTCTTCATAAGATGTAAAGCCTTCTTTCTTTTATTTATATAAATTAAATTGACCGATACAGATATGCCCAATTTCCTCCTATTTTGCAGGTTTATATGCATTTAGTACACACATATATACTACATATAGTATATATATATACAAATATATAATATACTAATATCTATAGTATACGTATATACTAATATCAATACACTATATACAGCATAGCAAAGTACAGAGGCTCTGACTCCAGAGTCTCTTCCCACAGTTCCTAATCTCTGTTTAAATTTAGGCCAAAGTTTTAGTGGTCTGTATGTACTGAAGAACCAGGCTCACCATCATAGAAATCCAACTTAACAGTCTTTCTGCCATTCTTTCACAAACACAATTATTAGGATTTTTTTAGTTTGCTAGGGTTATGCAACAGTTGAACAATAGGGCCCTGCAGGAACTTACTCTTCAAGTCTTAAATATGCTGCATCCCATGAATATTCTCCAAACCTGACTGTCTCACCAGAGGAAGTTCTTATGTATGCTTAGTTTAAAGCTAGAAAAATAGCAGATATTATGGGCAATATCAGCACATACAGATATCAGCTGTGTTTTAAGAAACCTAATATGTCAGAATACATTGAAAACAGTAGAAAATCTATATTTTGTAGCAGGGAAGAGGAAATCTGGAAAATAAATAAAAAAAAAAGGTCTTTGTAACATCTGGAGATATCAGATACATCATCCAATGAAATTCCTTGAATATAGTTGTTTAATAGGTAGTATGGTATTTATAGTCACCACATCTCAGATAATATATGAAAATTGACATTGCTACTTTTAAACATGCTTTTAATGTATTCTCAAAACAAGAGAAAATCAGATAGGATGTAAAAGAGATGTCTGAGTTTAGTTGTACCACTACACTTTTTTTTTTCCCCCACAGGAACTAAGATGGGGAATGAAAAAGCACCACAAGACTGAATCACTTTCATTCAAATTCATTCATTCCAAAATGAAAGTAAAGTGCAATTAAAGATTGGATTTTCTCCAAGGAGCTCTAAATAATAACACATCTTCCTCCTTTCATTCAGATGTTTAAATAGCTTTCAAAAAAAAAACCTTGATGAACATTTTTTATGTTATTTTTGGCTTTAAAGTCCAAGAGAAATGGCCTCTTTAAATTAATACAACATAATATATTAAGAGGCAATATGCCTCTTTTAACTTAAATCCTAAACAAACAAACAAAAAACAACAACCAAGGAGAATAAAATACCTTTCATTTAATCAAGATTGGGTTTATCCTAGATTGAAATGACCCAACTTTGAGCACTAAAATGATCTAACTTTAGGCATTAATCAATGCTAAAAGTGTTTTCATCTTGTTCTTTCCCCTACAGTAAAGAAGGGGCCTTGCAATCAATCTGAGACTTGTCTTTTGGAAAGGTCTGTCTTCCTCTACCAAATATATAGCGGCTACTCCCAACCCCCAGCAAAATCTGATATTAGAACTAAGCTAATCTTTCACTCTTCTATTCATCTGACTGCTCCAGTACTTGTCTGGCCTCATAGTGGGCTGCTTCAGGTAGCTAAACCTCTAGAAAATAAATCCAGCCCTCCAAAAAATTAACACTTCCTTGTTTCCTTTACCTGCCTAAATTAGCTCATCCCACAGCAAAAATGATCATGTCAAACTCAGAGCAAGGCTAACAGTACTCATGGGAACACAGCTGAAGGCACAGGGATGAAAACAGAGTAAGTGTCCCCATTTCAGCAGGAGCCAGCTTAATAGAATCACAGAATAGAATCATAGAATTGTTAAGGTTTGAAAAGAGCTCCAAGATCATCTGGTTCAACCATCACCCTACTACCAATATCACCCACTAAATCATGTCCCTAAGCACCAGGTCCAACCTTTCCTTGAACACCCCTACAAATGGTGATGCCACCACTTCCCTGGGCAACCCGCTCCAATGCCCGACTGCTCATTCTGAGAAGAAATGTCTCCTAATTTCTAAACTAAACCTTCCCTGGTGCAACCTGAGGCCATTCACCGTAGTCCTATCACTAATTATCTGTGAGAAGAGGCAAAGCCCCAGCTCCCCACATGTTCCTTTCAGGTAGCTGTAGAGAGCAATAAGGTCTCCCCTGAGCCTCCTGTTCTCCTGGCTGAATAACCCCAGTTCCCTCAGCCCCTCCTCATAGGACTTGTGTTCCAGGCCCTTCACCAGCTTCGTAGCCCTTCTCTGGACACATTCCAGTGCTGTGATATCCTTCTTGTATTGAGGGGCCCAAAACTGAACACAGTACTCAAGGTGCGGCCTCACCGGAGCAGAGTACAAGGGGACAATCACCTGTCTGGTCCTGCTGGCTACACTATTGCTTGGCACCATTGGCCTTCTTGGCCACCTGGGCATACTGATGGCTCATGTTCAGGTGAGCGTCAGAAAAATACTATGGGAGACCATGTAAAAGGCATTGCTGAAGTCTAGGTAGACTATGTCAACACTGTCCTTCATCCACCAAGCAGGTCACCTGGTCATAGAAGGAGATAAGGTTGGTCAGGCAGGACTTGCCTTTCATGAACCCATGCTTACTGGGCCTGGTCCAAAGGTTGTCCCACATATGCTGCATGACTGCATTCAAGATGACCTCTTCCACTACCTTTCCTGGCATCAAGGTCAAGCTGACAGGCCTGTAGTTCCCTGGGTCCTCCTTATGGCCTTTCTCATAGATGGGCATCACATTAGCAAGTCTCTAGTCATCCAGGAGATCTCTGGATGACCAAGACCACTGATAGATGATGGAAAGTGGCCCAGCAATCACATCCACCAACTCCCTCAGCACTCTTGGGTAGATCCCATCTGGCGCCATGGACTTGTGACACTACAGGTGGAGCAGCAGATCTCTGTTTCCACCTGAACTGTGGGGGGTTTCTTCTGCTACCCATCCTAGACTTCCAGGTCAGGATCCTGCTTGTTAGAGATAGTCGTCACCAGATCTCTACTGAATCTTTAATAATTTCCATAAGGCATTTTCTAATATTGTGGGAACTAATACACAACTGGCTGAAACAGTCCTTATGGTATATATATTGTTAACGTGAATTAATTGAACAGAATATTAACAACACTTCACACTTTATAGAGTCCATTCTTCAAGGAACTCAAAGCACTTCAAAAATATTAATTGATTAAGTCTCCTGAGCTCATTAAAGATGTGAATAAACATGTCAGCTAAGACGATCTCTGCTAGTTAATTTATTTCTCATGTTTGGAGAAAACTTTTATAACAGACTTATAAACCTCCAAAAATAGATGTTTTTAATTGAAACACTGACATCTTAATTTCAGTGTAACCAACAATTATTTTTTGTAATTTACTTGCACAAAAAGTTAAGAATGATCATTGTCTCTTACATTTTATGCTATAGACAGAAATAGCTGAATTTAAACAACAACAAGAAGAAATTAATCCTAGAAACACCAATTAATTGTTTCTCAATTAGTTTGTAATGAATGATTTTTGAAGCATGTAGCAGATTTAAGTTTCGGTCAAATGGAACTTGCATATTTAATAATTCTTTGAAAGACAATGCATACTGTATATTCTTATCTCCAGAATTGCCTTTTTTTTTTTTTTTTTAAATCACTTTGAATAATATTTAAAATACTTCCCATTTTAACATTGCAAGAACACAGTCAAGTTCTGACATAAAAAGAGTTTGAAATTAAAGAAAAAGCATTTTTTGGCTTTTCATTCTGACCACACAAATGCATCCACACAATCAAATATGTAATGATACCTCCTACAAAATTCTCATCTCCAAATAGCTAAGGGAACTTGTATATATTGTCATATAGAACAAGACAAAAAGTTTTACTTACTGCTTTTTTATTACTTTACATACTCTAAATAGCTACATTATTTAGGTGATTTTTTTACTCTTAAATGACAGTAGAGCACAAGACCCATAACTGGACAGAATGTATGTGCAGGTTTCATAACGAATAAAACAGAAGGCCTCTGCCTCAGGGAGTTTATAATCTGAGCAAAATAAACTGCAGTGTCCAAGTTGTCTATAGCACTGCTGCCATATTTCAGTTACGTAGGATGCTTTTTTCAGTAAATTTTCTTAGGCCTTTGATTTGCATATCAAGGCTTATTACAAAAAAATAACCCACAGACTTCACAAGAAGTGCCCACTTATATGCTAAGTTCAAAAAACTTAAGACCTGTGTTCAAAGAGTTTAAGGACACCTCAGAAATTAAAGACTTTTTAAACTATTTTGCTAGCTTTGAGTATATTTACAGATACATTGATGTGTATTGACACACTGACACCTAATACAGTATTAAGAAAAACAGCTGGCCTCATTGATTTTAATCTCTGTGGCTGTCTTCATCACTTGAATTACAAATTATTTTTTATTATAATTATTTATTTATTCATATAGGGTGAATGAAGATGCACAAAAGCTTATGTTATGGCATCATGCCTTGTGTTCAGGACAGTGGGGTTGCTACACAACACCAACCCTCAGTTAGGAAGCAGCCATTTTATAATGCCTGCGCTCTCCTGCTCACTAAGGCTACAACAGACAATTGTAGTGCTGTATATAACACAGAGTACCTCAGGGTTTTTTGGAGTTACAACTACCTACAATATTTCCTAGAACCTTTCTTTTACTGCTATCAACATTAAAGCTACATTTAGTGACTTAGATCTGAGAACACAAATTATTACTATATAGTTGGTTTACACGCAGTCAGAGCCTCTTTCTGCCACCACAAAAAGGGGCAGGTTTCAAGAGGGAAAGGTTTAAAGAAACACAAAGGCATCACAGCTAGAATGGGCCTTGGAGAATGTCATGGCACAAGAGAAGTGACAGCAGACCCTCTGCTTGTGCTTAGATGGCACTGAGATCTTGCCTTCACAGAGCATAGAATCATACAATCATGGAATGTCTCTGGGTAAAACGGCCCTTAAAGATCTAGTTCCAACCCCCTGACATGGGCAGGGGCACCACCCAGTAGATCAGGTTGGCCAAGGCCCCATCCAGCCTGACCCTGAACACCTCCAGGGATGGGGCATCCACAGCTTCTCTGGGCAACTTGTGCCAGTGCCTCACCACCCTTACAGTGAAGAACTTCCTCCTAATGTCTAGAATGTCCTCCTAATGTCTAGGAGGATGCTCTGAGGTGGGGAAGCTTTGGCAGGGGGGTTGGACCCGATGATCTTTTGAGGTCACTTCCAACCCCTACAGTTCTGTGATTCTAAAAAAAAAAAAAGGAAGTAAACTTGGCACCTACATCAAGCAGCTGTTGATCTGATCATATAGATGCTGCATCGAAGCACGAAGTGTAGCAAGATCAACTACTTTAGACAATAAGTTCTCTCCGAAACATTTCATTCTTCTCCTTACAATTTAGGACAATTTGGAACACAGATCAGTTACATGAATGTTTTCAGACTGCAAATCTCTGGATAACATTTCACAAATGCTATAACACACACACACACACACATATATATATATATTTCCCAATCTGTCTTCTGATATGGAAAAGTGAGTTACCCAACTTACTTTTTATAACAAGTCTAGCAATATGCTACCCTTTACAAAATGCTATTTCTGTTGAATGTGATTCACTCCCTTAGACACTTTAAATAGATTTTTATTCTTATTGTCACTGGAAATAAGAGTAAACAGCCCTGCAGCTGCAAGAAGGAAGGCACTTCACATTGAAGGAGAGAGAACACTTACAGGGTTCTTCAATTGACTCCTACATTTTGTTTAGCTTGTAGTCTGTGCTATGGCCCCTTTAGCTTTGAAAGAGCTCAGCTTCTGATCTCTGTGCCATTCTCAGTATACATCTTGATCCTGTATCAGCCTATAGAGGGACCTTTCATCTTACTAACAGAATCTGGGATGAGAGCAGAGACAGATATGTAAAGTACCAAAGGCAACTTCTGTGTGCTTACATACTGCTAAATGTTGCTTAGTGACACAAAGCTCTTTACCATAATGATATGCCAAAATCATTCAAACTGAATTCACCTCACATGCAGCTAAGAGGAAGGGCAAGCAGCCCTTCTGAAGCACAAGGCTCTTCCAACTTTCTTTGCAGTGCTCTCTTTTTTTTTTTTCTTTTTCTTTTCTTTCTCCGAAAAGTGTCCATGCTCCAAGCTCACTTGGAGAGTGGTTCTTCATTTGCCATTCATCTAAAAAAAATGTGACAAAATTGTATCTCCAACACTTTTCCCACTGAGACTTGTGAGAACATGCATAAACTTTGGACTCCCTGCTCCTAGACCATTTCTTACTAACAAAGGACTTAAAACAGATATTCCTGTACTAGAATGAAATCTAACGTATTAAAAGTTCATACACTATGGTCCACTTTTTCATTAGACTACTTCAATTAATTCTCCAAATGGACTAACACAAGGTGTTTGAATTTTGGGTTAAGTCTTCATGTAGGAGTGTGTATTCCCGGACAACTTAAAGGAGAAAGTTAAATTTCTCAGATAGTGTATTCTCATGTAGGGAAAGTAATGCCCATAATGCCAATACAGATACAGTGCATGCTGCAGTTATGTTGTAGACAATCTGTTTGCATGAAATAGAAGGTAATTTGCTTTCAGGACTTAGAGTGTGAATGGTTTCAAAAGTTGGTGCTGTTTTTGCTTGGACTTATTAGCACTACCTCCGGTGTGCCCCTCTGCTCCACATGTATTTTTGGCAAACAGCTCCTTATAGTGATGCTATAACACTGTAGGGTCCCAGCCAGATTTTAAGGGATGCTGCAAATCATAAATTTTTAAAATAAATGTATAAATAATTTTAATCTTTTAAAATAAAATATCCAGCTCATCAGGTTTCCAGATCTGTTCTGAACCATATCTGTGTGTCAGTCAAATATATTAGTCTAATGACATATTAATGTGGCATCGGTGGGAGACACCCAGTTACAGTGTTTCATAAAACTTACTTCATCTCTTGATGTGTATAGCTAATGAATAAGGACAGGAACTTTCTGAGGAAGAGGGGATAAGATAATCATTTTCTGAATCTGGCCCTCAGCAATTGTGGTCATCTGTGAAATTACTTTTTCTGTAAGCAGAAAATTCTCACTTTCAGTATTTAACAGAAGAGTGATGGAAAATGGAAAATGCTTCCTTTGTGAATCAGGATAGCAATACTCAAAATGAAATCATTAATAAAGGATCAATGATCTATAGAGGCTCAGCTCCATTCCAGAAAGCATGAATACTTTGACTGTTAGGGTTTTAAAAGAATCCCATCTGCAATCCCATCTGGACATTATTCACAAAATCTTTTGCTCTGTAATTTGGGTGATTGCTATACAGAAATTGGAAAACAAATATGAATTGTATAAGGGTGTGATATAACACAGGCAGAGACTTTCTCCTCCAAGGTATCTGCTCAGAGCTACCCCCATTAGCACTGTCTGAAAATTGTTTCTCTGTTTTTAAGTGACCAATGGAGAGAGTCAGTCTCAATCTGTCTTAGGTCTTGGCAAATAAGTCTGTAGCAGAACATAACTGTGTTGGTTATAACCCTCTCCAATTTCTGGTTTGCCCTACCAAAGGAAGCAAATACCTCCAAACAAACAAGCAAACATTTCAGTCAAAATCAAAATCATTCTCCATTCATTCATTTCAAATCATTCTCTAGGATTTTTGTTTTATTAATCTGGTCAGTAAACCACTGTGCTATCTAGTAAATCTACCCATCCTATCCTGTTACTTATAAGGTCATATTTGTGCTTAAAATGACACTTTCATATACTGGTGGAAGAGAGATTTAGTTGTATACTTGCAGCCTCAACATCTGAAGGTTAGCTCTGGACTTTTCTGCTAAAGGGCTATTTGCTAGCAGCAGAAAAAGTAACAGTAAGAGCAGAGTAGAGGCTCTGAAAGAAATCAGCTGGTGTGGAGCCATGCATGAATTAATAGAATGTATACTGACCTTATTTCACTCCATTCTGGGAGCAGAAATAAAGGTAAAAAGCACAGTACCCATGTAGTTTGTTGGTGTCACTAGCTAATGCTCTATTTTTGTCATAACCATTTCCACCATTTGCAACTTCTTTTGGCTACAATGAAAGCCAGTTGGAGCTGGGACTAAAGACATATGGAGAATTTTGTTGGTATATGGGCAGCAATCCAACAAAAGAAGAGATTTTCCTTTGCCATATGTGACTATTTTCTCTCCTAAACAGCCTGTCCATCTAATTAGTCAAATGGCATAAACAATTTTCTTGACAACAAAAAATTTATCATACATCAATGAAAAAACAACTTTAATGTGCCAAATATCTGAGTAACTATATGCCTCTTTCTTAACTGTATTTTAGCTGATGTAACTGGCAAAAACACCATTTACTCAAACAACTTGACTGATGGACAAACCCACATTACTGGTGCTAAAGGATCAGGAAATTTCACCTGGACAAGAACAACTGAATGCACGTGGCAGAGGTCCGATATCCTCTGGCAATGCAGAATTGCTCTGGGGTCAGCCACCTCACCACAGCACAGCTATTTTACATTAGCCATTTTTAAAGGTCTACAAATAAAACTTAAAGAAATTTGCTATGTAATTGCTAAAGAGGACACAAAGGAGTGAGGAATCTTTCTAAAAGCCTGTAAACTCCTTATGGGGCTAATCTCCAGATAAGGAAAGCATCAGAAATAAATTTGATGAGTAACTTTCTCAGTCCAGACAGCACTGAAATATCATCTGACATAGCTATCCAGTTTAGCCTCCACTTAAGCTTAATGGTTAGATAATCATGGATCACAAGTTTAGTTTAATAACAACCACAGCAGACACTTTATTAGTAGATTTTGCAGGGTACATGCTTGTCATTTGTCATTATAGTGATTTTCTGGTTTAAATATTGCATTAATTTGTTTTTATCTCTTTCTCTCTCTTCAGTTAATGAGGTTAGATAATCATCCTAAATTCTCTAATACTCTGAGTTGCTACTTTGGCCATTTGAGAGTTTTCTGGCCTGAGCAAATCTTCTAACAGACAGCTAATAACTTACAGGGCTCACCTGTCACCAGAATTAATATCCTCTTTAACGCAACTGAAGAATTGCCTCAGACTTACTCTGTTTTCTTAGGCATTCTGTGATCAGGGAAATTTTATGTCAATGGTAAGCAGAGCTTGGGGTGAAGAAAGCCACCTACCCTCAAACTACCCACACAGTTTTGTACATACATTGCAGCACTGGCTCTGAAAAAAAAGACATTGCTCTAAAGTAACACTGATACACAAACCTTTTCTAGAGCAGGCAACAGATGTAACTATATAGTCTTCCTGGCTTTTCTTGCATACCACCCAGTTTTACTGTACCAATAAAGAGTTATATGAGACAGAGGGCCTTTCTTGGCCATATACATCCGCTGAAAAATGAATTGACATGTGCTGTAGTGTGTATATGCTGGTAGATCCTATATAGCATGGAATTTTGCTTGAGCCAAAATTGTTCAGTTTGACCAGAAGTGGTTGTGGTCAATAAAGGCACAGGGATGAAGACGTCAATGATACTTAAGATATGAGATTTTGGATAAATCACTTAGCTTCTTTGTGGCTCTATTTTCCGCTATACTAACATAAATAACAGTGTGTTATTATTTGTAAAGCCTTTTAAAGTGTATCAATAAAATGGCTGCTATATATGTTTGTTACCATTGTATCAGCAGTTGCTATGCATTATTTGAGTGGGAAAATTAGAAGCTCCTACAAATACCCACTTAGAAAATAAACATATTTTTTCTTTTGAAATGTCTCCTTAAGCTCAGCTTCATTGCTGTACTATGCTGCCTTATGTTTCTCAATCTGGAACTGTGTGAGAACACAGGCAACTGGTTAAATTTCACTTAAGTTCTAAACAGAATAACATGACAGTATTTTTCCAGCTGTTTGTTCCCTTAGAAGAAAAGAGGTGAGTGCTGTATCAGGAAGGCAGTAAAATAGGTTGTGTCATAGCAGGAACCAATTTGTGGGAAGCTCTGGTATAACATCGATATCAAAATTTTGTCCTTCTCTGGCATGCAAGGTTTTGGTAGGGGTTTGTAAAGTAACTGTTAACATTAATGCACAACTATATTTCAGAAGTAAACAGTGAGTAGAGCACACTTTAATTTCAACTGTCACTTTGCAAATACTCTTATCAAAGACCTGACAGTCAAAAGATACCGAATGTAAAGTGGAACCTGGTCCAGTGCCTTCTGTGATTAGAAAAAAATATGCTAGGGCTTTTCTGTGGTTGCAGATGGCCTGCTGGGTAAAATATCTCTCAAGGAATCTTCACAGAAGAAGGCTGAGTTATTCCCATTCTTGCACTTGGTCATGCTGCTACTCAGGCATCCTAGTCAAGAACGAGTCTAGAAAATTAGACCCTTAGTGCACACATCTTGCTAATTTTACTGACTGCCAGAACTTCTCATCTTTCTACAAGCTGAAAATAGTGTCAGCAGCAAGTTGGTTAAAAGGAGGTGTTTTGTATCTTAACATGACAATATTCAGTGGGTCTCATCTATTCATCCAGCATGGAGAGGAAGATTCTCAAACTATTCTAAATTATTCTTGCAGGAATTGCTATATAATAGTGGTAAATATTGTAAAGATTTTGTTCTACAGCAATGAAACTTGTATATTACTATCTCTGAACTGTAAACTTTAGAGAGACACAAGAAAATACAATTCGAAGTAAGACATGTCCTAAGAAATCAGATGAGTAATGTGAAGGTGAGTGATTTATAACATGACAGCAACTATTCATCAGTTATTTTTACACACACACAAAAAATGTATATGGACTACTATTCTTAATTAATTGAAATAAAATATTTGTTAATTATGTTTTCAAAGCAGTAAGATATAACTTAGTTATTTTAAATCCTATTGCTGTGCATCTTTGCTTGTGATCTCAGCTGATTAATTAAGAGGGGTCAGTGCAGTTAATACTTAGCGGATCCATGAGAAACAACAGACTATGGCATTAAGCAATTCTAACAGTTCAGTAGATGACATTCTTCTAAATCAGTAGTCTAAAATCTTTAGGTAACGTTCAGCAAGGAAGGCTTTGGGGTGTTAAAGAGTCCATCTGATGTATGAGAACAATGGAATGGTTAATCTAACTTTCCAAATGGAATGTGACTATGTATATCTACCAGCTGGCGTCCTGTGAACCCAAGACATGAATTCCACCTTGATGCTTCTAGAACTCTCTCTTCACATGCTGAATGGTTCATTTTATAGCAAAGGCTTCAGTTTTAAGCAGAAAGAGTCAGCTGGAGAAGCTGCAGCAAAGTAACCTTAAGCCGTTACTGCTCAGCAGCTTATTCTTAAATCAACATAGGATGTTACACCAAAACATGTGAAAAAAAAAATAATAATAATATAAAATTATAAAGGAGCTAAGGTATGGATTTTCCATTGTGGAAACAGGCAAATGCCTAAATGAAAGCTGTTATGTTGTAAAAAGAGCAAATCTTCAAACCACAGGGGTTCATGCCAAATTAAGAGTAAGATCAGGAAAGCAAGCTGGCAAGGCTATCTCCTAAATATTTGGTTCAAACTCATTCAGATGACAGAGATCTGAGATCAGTAGCTTTTTTGTTTTCCGTAGTTCTGGAAGTCACATTTTAAAAACAAATCAATAAAAGGCTTTGTTTCTGTTTGATGTTCTTCTACCACACAGTCTCTTAAGGAGATAAATCAGAAGACAGAACTTTGGCAGTTCTTATTAAATATGTTTGACAAATATATTTAAGCAAGTAGTAAATTCAAAGAGCTGTACAACTGATTCTAGGAAGCAAGCCTGCAGTGCCTAGAAATGATATTGGATGTGCACAAGATGCAGGCATGAAAGTATATCTGAGAAATCAGGAAGTAATCAATAATCAATAACCATCCAGGCCCAGGAGATTTAGAAACACCTTTGCTACTATGGGAGTTGTAGAGTCCCAAGAGATCAGTATATATTTGAATGGTTGGTCATGAAGGTGTGTCAGTTTTCACTGCATATTGTTGAAAATATGGGGCAAAAAGATTTCCAGTGTCTTAAGATTCTGATAGACATTCTGATATGCAACATTTGAGAATTTGTCCTTTATTGGTTAAGAAAATGACTCATGGAAGCCAGCATGAAATAAATGTTCTGAACATTTAAAAAAAAAAAAAAATAATGTTAATTTAAAATGCCTTTTTGCTAAATGACCATGACCTTCAGTTGAGAATTTGCTTGTGGTTGCATTTGTGCAAGTGAAAACTGCAACTGAAAACATTAAAAGGATACATAACATTTTCAGTGTTCATTGCTTCTAAAGTAACTGTCAAATTTAGGTTAGGATCTTATCTGTACTACATCCTTTAACACATTTGCTGGGAAAATATACTACTCTCAGCCCCCAGAAGAGTCATAAATTTTTGGTTCAGTTCTTCTCTATCTGGCCACACAGAAGCCAGTAGTGCTATGTTAAGTGCTCCAACTAACCTTCCTATTCCTATTGCCTAAATTTACAGAGACTATAAAATTGTTGAAGTACAACTGCATGAAAACTAAGCCAACTAATTGAAAGCGATCCCTTTCACTGCTTTTGGTCAGATTAAATGGTAGTTATGTTCATATACAGGTATGTGCTGATCTGTACTCTTACGAAGAGATTGAAAACAATCTCTTAACTACATGCATGTATGTTTCACACTAATCTCTGTACTTGGACAAAAAGCGTATCCCGAGTAATTAATTTGCTCATAAAAATGTGCAGATACGTTCTTGAGACTTGATTCCTACTATATTGGTTGCCTGTAACATTCTAACTACAAGAGAACAGCACAGCCAAAACTGTGGACAGGCAATGGTGGAGGTGAGAGTTGTAAAAGCCTTGAAAAGCTCTATTTGTCTTCCACGGGCAACCAGCTACTGACCCCATCAAGAAACAGATATAGCAGACAGCAGTGATGCAAAAACTAACCAAAGTGGTGGGAGACTTCTTAGCTCTGTCTTGGAGTAGTGTTTCACTAAGAGCTGAGCAGTTGTCTATCAGTACAACTGCAGAGCTATAGTTTTGCTACAGTTTTAATCTTCAGACTGAATTTGGGGGGG
>CM021774.1:1326953-1358105 GCA_011076525.1 Nettapus auritus
AGGAAAGGAAAGGAAAGGAAAGGAAAGGAAAGGAAAGGAAAGGAAAGAAAAAAGAAAAGAGTCTTCCTTGCCAGTATCTGAACCACTCATTAATTTCTTGGGCATGTATGTAGAAAGACATCTGTAAGGCGTTGAGACGCGAAAAAGGCTAAACAGATAACTAAACGCCTGTAATCCTGACTGGTTGAAAGCAGTTTACTTTCAGGCGTCTACTGACATTCTTTCAGGTGACGGGTAGGAAGAATTTAACTACATATGGTCCAAGAATGCACCTGAAACTTCTACTTCTGAACTACTTTGTAGAGAAAGCTCAGGGATGTGAATTTCTTATCCTAAGGCCTTCACTTTAAAGGCAAATTACATGGCATAGTGGAAAAGTTCACAAGTACAGTGGAAAGAATGAGAGTAACACAAAAAGCTTTTCTCTAGGTGGAGGAAATACAGTGTATTTAACAATGAAAAGGAAGAAGGCAGCCCCCCCTTTTTATAACTCAGAGGATACACACTTAAATCAAAGTCACTCCTGGTGTAACACTGCTGAAATAACATGGGGGATAAAGTTAGACCATAAATCTCAATACCGTAGACTGTTATGATGATGATGACTAATTTATTCCAGATTGAAGGCAAGGGGTTATAAAAACAAATTTATGGCCACTGTTTGTATTATAATTAATTTTCTCCACAGTGAAAGCACGGTGATTTGGGAAAACATAATAATAAAGACCTTTTTAGAAGTGCCTTATTTAATGGATCATTGTTGTACTGTGGTGCCTGGCTGCATCCAGCGTTTATGCAGTAAGAGAGCAAAGTTCTTGTGCTCTGGGAAGGGGTGATTTCATCAGTCATAACAAACCTGGGTAATTCAATGTCCCAGAAGGTGTTTTGTCTCTTTTAAATATCCCTTTTAGCAACAGACAGGTAAGACTGGACATTTCTATGTAAAAGTAAGAATTACATCCAAACCTGTTGCTCATGTTTAAATAGGTGAAGTAATAATTGTTTCTTTAGCAAGTGTGTGATTGCACCAAACTGAGCTGGCAGGAGAACACCAGTCCCCTGATAAACCCTACTGCTCCCAGGTCCTAGAACTCTGTATTCAGATACAGAATACTGCTCAGTCCTACTGACATTGGTACTAGCTCTGTCCCTAATTTAAAACAAAACACCAAACAAACAAACAAAAAACACATCTCACAGTGCTTTGTTGTGCAGATGAAGATAAAGAATTTTTGTGGTTTGTTTATTTTGGTTTCCAATAGCACTGACTCCCTTTCTCCCTTCTGCTGTCCAAAAGCAGACTCTTCCTCAAGAGATCTGTGCTTTCTAATGATGATGAGATGGACCAAAAAAAGTAAGAAACATCTTAAAAATAATCTTCCGATTAGTAGCTTCTTTCTTACAATGGGCAGAACTATGCTATAGCTACAAGCTATGTTGAAATGTATTGAGATACTGATATACTGAGATAAAATGCTGAGATATTTTTATGACTATAAATTACCATAATATATATATTTAAAATATGGGTAGAATTATACTGAATGTGGGGATTAGCTTGTAGTATTACCTCTCAACAATCTATAGTTGTATTCTTCTAAAACAGTAATAATTTCTGGAATGCAAATGTAATTTTAATCAGTTAGCACAATCCTAGTGTTTGCAGTCTCTGTCAAAGAGGTAGCTCACTATAATTACTTCCTCAATCATTCCCTGTGAATGAAACACTCCAGGCAATGCTAAAACTTTGCTTAATCACTGGAAATAATATAAATTTTAAAACAAGATCATATTAGAGTGCCATCTTTGTAACTAATTTCCCAATAGTTCCACTTCCTACTTCCTAAATTTGAAATTGTGCTTACATAAAGAAACCAAAAAGTATCAGGGTTTTCTATAAAGCATAAAAGAAACGTTGCACTTAGCTCTATTAAAACTGCTTCTGAATGAATATTTGCTGGTCCCCTAGCTATATATATATACATATATATATATATATCTATTTTTTTTTTTTTTCGTGGAAAGAACAGGGTGAACAGGTTACACTAGAAATGCACAGTAAACAAAAGAAATGGCTAGAGAATGGATGAATCTGAAAAAACGTCAAGAGTCAGCAAACATAAAATAATTAAGAGTTGATGATCACTAGCTCAAAGTAACACCTAACCCTCAGGCTCTTGCTGTTTCAACTGCAAGCATTCATCTAGCACCTGATGTTAGACCACATTACAATCCAAATGCTACAAACCAAGTCTGTAGAAATTACAGTTCAAATATGCCAAACAACAAAGCTCTAGGCCTAAGTGTTAGTTCATTAGAAAATAAGATCATAGATGTCCCAAGAAAAAAGTTTGAGCCAATTAACAAAATTTCCACGTTAAACCTTTGGCCGTAGTAAACAATAAAGATTAATATTCCCTGCCTTTAGAAAACTAATCAACAGTGAAAATGACCATGGCTTTTTTTTCTCTAAAATTTGTCTCATAGATAAGACTTCCATCCAAAATAACATTGTATCACAGTATTTCCAGCCTCTTTCCTTGTCTTCAACTTGATGCTAACATATATTCAGGAAAGAAAGAAACCCCAAACAGAGCTTGAAGAAATAAAAAAGAACAAATAGCTGTCAGCCAGTTCTCATGTGATATTTGTAGCACACTGTTTTACCAAACATATAAAACACTGTTGGATGTGCTTAAAGGTTACTAAATATCAAAATGTTAGTAAAATTTCTAAAAAAATAACAATAGGAAAAATCCAAACAAAGGGTGGAAATCTCATGGTAATCTAGGTAAGAAAGAAATATTTTCTGTGCATACAAATTTGGGAGTTAGGAACCAGACTGCAAGAGAGGCGATCCAAGTTCTATTCTCCACCTAGTTTGATGCCAATTAATTTCCAGCTCCATTTCACTTTTAATTAGGGCTGTTCAGAGTCCAACTTTTCCAAGATGCAGATTGCCAGTAACCATGTGATCATGCAAATAAGGCTCTGCTATTAACGCTTCTATTTAGCATGGAACAAAAATAACAACAATTTGTAAGTTTCCACTTTCCATCTACCCTCAGCAGAAACAATTAGAAGCAGATAACATGAAATCACCTGGGTATTTGGCAGTTTCTACCTATAGCAAGTAAGAATCTACTTTTACTAAAGACAAAGTTATCAGAAACCATAATCTTTTCTAGTGAGTCAATGACACAAACTATTAATTCATCCTTTCCCTAGGCAGGTCTTTGACTCTCTCTGAAAAGGAAATCAGAATCCAAAGTTTTATGATGACAATAAAGTATCTTATCAAGCTAGTTTGAAAAAAAAAAAAAAAAAAAAAAAATATCCAAAGAAAATGTGGAATTGCAATTTTAAATGATAATCAAAATCCTTATATTTGGAGATACAATCAGCTATGTACTCTCATCAACAGTACTGCAGGAAAATAATCTTTTTTTTTTTTTTTTTTTTTTCCAAAGAACATCGGGTTTACCTACAGTTACTGTGTTTCCCAGATCTTTGCAACAGCAGATAGCCCTGTTTATTTTGTGATATCTGATAGTAAACACTGGCTGATAATGGCGAATTGCTTTTTTTTTTTTTTTTTCTCAGCACAAATCAAAGTTTGATTGCTATACTATGTGCATGTGTATTACTAAGTTCTGTGTTTTTTGGAAACACATTATTTGACATTCATGAGAATCAAGTGTCTGGATTTTTTTCTTGTCTTTCATGAATAAACCACATTATCATTAGATACATGCTAGCTGTTACCAACTACTCTTTATTCATCTGATCTCAGGATGAATCTTTTGCCATTGGGCTTCCCTTTTTTTCTTTCTTTTTTTCTTTTTTTTTTTTTTTTTTTTTTAAATCTGCATTTGAATTCAAACAGGGACAGGCTAACCATATGGGCTGCAGAAAGGGCTACACTGAATATTCAAAGTATTTAATTTTTTACCTTGTCCACGCTTTATTTACTTGTTAGTTATGCTGACACTGCTTTTAAAGTCAATATTTTTTTAATTTTTTTTTAATATTTTTAATATTTTTTTTAAATATTTTTAATATTTTTCACTATTACCATATTAAAAAACTAACTTAATAAATTCCAGAGAGGGACACTTGTTCAAACAAATAGGGGAGAATTCAAATGTTAAACATTACAGAACATCCCTGAGGAGGGTCAAAAACATTAAATAATTTGCAAAACCTGACAAATATTTTTCCACTGGATGATTCTCACTTGAGACGTCTACCACAGTGGTGTCTGTTACAAACATAATGTTGAAGTCAACATGTCCTTTTTTGTTAAAAACATTCAGAATTTTAAAATATTTTTTTTCTGTTTGAAATCTACTTAACAGGATTCAAGAGAAGATCTCTTTTCTACACTAAGGTAATAGCTTCATTTTGCAAGTAAGAAAGTGAAAAGAAAAACTACTGTGAACAAAACTGTCAGAAATCACTATGGTTATTATCAAGCTAAGGGAAAAAAAAAAAAAAAGAGAGAGAAAAAAAAAAAGACTGGCACTTGGAGATATATAAAATATATAAATCCCCTTTTCCCTCCAAAGAAACAAAGATAATTCTAGATAATCATTTGCCAAGGGCAATATAAGATCTTCACTGATACATGGGGTAATTCCAAGACACTGAATGGAGTTTCTGAAATTCCACTCAGCAAAAAGATTGCATGAAACCCTCACAAAACAAATCAAATGGAGATCAGATGATCCTTGGTTATATGGATTCTCAAAATTCATATAGCATGAGAACAATCAACTAAATTTCGATGCAAGGATTACTTGTCTATTTCCTTGTATCCAGCCTTTCAAAAGTCTGGGGGACTGATTCTCTTTTTACACCCTCTCTGATCCATTTATCTACTTTTACTTCACGTCTGGCTTAATGGAAGGATGCATCTAGTGCCAAGACTTTTATAAATAGCAGCACTTAAATCCACGATGAGCACAATTCACACTGCTGTAGTCAAGGGGAACATGTCTCTAAGGCTTTGTAACCTGCATATAAAAGTGTGTTTTAGGCTGAAATGTGGCATGCTTAGATTTCATGAAAATGGAAATCTGTATTTCCTTTTAGAGGACAGTTAGATGAAACAAGTAGTGGTTTTATGCTTAGCCAGGCAGACTGCTACCTCAGAAACACCAACTTTTCAAGTTTACTTTTTATTTTTTATTTTTATTTTTTGCTAGGTCATTACATATTTAGCATGCAGTGTATCCATTAATAGAAATTGAGTTCATATTCACGTAGAAGGCAGCAACCCAATGCTATTAATGAATAGATCAAGGGGTTCTAGAATTGGACTAAGAAGCACTTAGATACACGAAACAGTAAAAGTACTGAAATGAGAAATTTCCATGGTCTAGTTTTCAGATCTGGAAATGCTTTGCCAAAATGAGATCACAAGAAAAGCTCAAAGAAGGGGCACAGTTGCTCAAAATTACTACTGCCTAAAACCCTAGTCTGCCAGTTGGATATCTGGGAATACCTATATGTAGGTATTGTGTGGAAGACTACAAAGATCTAGTTGGATAGAAAAACAAACAAACAAACAAACAGAAAAAAAAAAAAAAACAAAACAAAACAAAACAAACAAAAAAAAAACACAAGCATTCAAAAGTTACCCTCAGGTGTTCATGTAAAGTTACTTGCTCCTTGGTGCTGCTGAAATAGTGCAAAAGGATGTAACAGATCACATCAACTAGACCACTAGCTGTCTTTAAGAGTTTTCACAATATTAATTAGAATAGTTCTTCACTTTACTGCACCAACATGTAAACACATGGCCTTGATTTCTACCACAAGGTATATATACTCTTTTCATATTTTTTCATGCTTTTGTTTTCTGAAAGAGCTAACAAGCACAGTAGCTTCATATAAGAGATGTTAATCCTCCTACTAACTCTTCACAAAAGCAAAGAAATTGCATGCTAAGATTAAAAACATGAGCTATCAACACAGACTTATTTATGCAGGTAAGTAATTTCTATTTTAGCAGAGGAGTGCACCCACCATCCTCAGTTTTATATTTCCTTTTTCTTTATTACATATTGAAGGCAGAGAGACATTTGTTATACATTATTTTGAATTAAGTTTTCTATTTCTATTATGCTCTTATTTTACCTCTGCTTTTAACACTTCTGTCTGTCAACGGTTCAATAGCCCGACTGTCCAAAAATGTTTTGTCAGACATCATGCACTCTTGATATTAGAACCTAAATAAAGAACACCTCCTCCTCCAATGTTTATCAGCTTGCATTTAACACACCATGAAACTCTATTCTTTGTCAGAAAGAAAGATGAAATGTAGTGGGAGCCTGTCTTCTTGTGGTCTGTCACCACTACAGGTGGTGAATAGCAGTGTTGAGTGGGAGGAACAGGGATCAGTGGACTTGCTCTGAACCTCCTAGGAAACCTCTTTTTTGTCCACCTCGTGCAACAGAACCTGCACATGAGCAGTGCTGCACCACCTTGTTAGTGGGAAGTGCTGATCTTACAGCAGATCAGACACACAACTGATCACAGGCTTAAATACCTAAATCACATGCTCCCAGAAATTTGAACAGACTGTCTCATCTAACGCACCCCAAGCCCACACAGACAAAGAAAACACACCTCCAAATTCAGAACTTAAGAGCTATTATGTGTGGAACTTCTGGGCTTTACACAAAAACTGCTGCCATATCACGACTCTGACCTGGTTGCTCTTGTTGAATCAGAATGAAGGAGAAGCAGAAACTACCTGCTGAGATCTGACAAAAGGCTCCTCTCCTCTTGGCATCCTCCATTTCTAAAAGTTAATAAAAGAAATCCTCTTATTATTTGGCAGTAATTAGTCCTTAAAAGTGCTTTGCAAATACAGCTAATTGGTTAAGTAGCCTGTGGAAAAGCATCAAAACACTGGTTTTAATTAACATCCTTAAAACCTGCATGCTTCAGTACTTCATACAGAGTAAAAGAAATCTTTTTCATCAGCCAGATGTACAAAAGAAGGAGAAAAAGGGAGCAAAAAAAGGGAGGAAAAAAAAAAAAGAATTCTAAAATAACTTTACATTAACAAAAAAATACATTCACAGTCTTTCACAGTCTAGGTTCCAAACCTTTATATCACAACTATCACAACTCTCCTACCTTTTCTTTACGGGAATAAGTTCAGGGATTTAATGTCTCTTACAGTCATACCTGCAGGGATATCCTGTCCCCCACCATAGATCTGGCATCACCAGCCATCTGCAGAAAGATCCCAAAGCATTTCCAAAGTATTTGCAGGCAATTTAAGTCATCTTGGTTTCCAGCTCCAATCGTCCCTTCCTCTGTGTGCATTTAATCAAACAGAATAGGCATTCCTGTCTTTGACTCTCAGATACCTCCATTTGGGATTGCAAACAAATACTGATCTTTCACAGAATCACAAAACAGTTTAGATTGGAAGACACTTCTGGAGGTCAACTGGTCTAGACTCCTGCTGAAGTAGGGACACCTAGAGCAGGTTGCCCAGGACCATGTCCAGGCGGCTTTTGAAGATCTCCAAGAAGGGAGACTCCACAACCTCTCTGAGCAATCTGTGCCAGTGCTCCATCACCTGCACAGTACAGAAGAGGTTCCTGATGTGCAGATGGAACCTGCTGTGTTCCAGCTTCTGCCCACTGCTTCTTGTTCTGGCACTGAGCACCACTGAAGATAGTCTGGCTCTGTCATCTTTGCACCCTCCCTTCAGGTATTTATGTACATTGATAAGATCACCCCTAAGCCTCCTCTTCTTCAGGCTGAACAGTCCCAGCTCTCTCAGCCTTCCCATACAGGAGAGGTGCTCCAGTCCCTCGATCATCATGGTGGTTCTCTGCTGGGCTTTTTCTACTAAGCCCAGGTCTCTGGAGGGTCTTGAACTGGATCCATTACTCTAGATGCAGCCTCACCAATGTTGAGTAGAGGAGAAAGATTACCTTGACCTGCTGGCAATACTTTGCCTAACGCAGCCAAGAATACCATCAGCCATCTTAGCAGCAAGGGTTCATTGCTGACTCGTGTTCCACTTGGTGACTACCAGGACTCCAATCTGCAGAGCTACTTTCCAGCTGCATGGCCCCCAGCATGTACTTTCACACCAGATGAGGTGTGGGTTTTACTGCAATCCTATTTCATAAGCCTGCTACATGCTTAAGGTTTGTTAATTGTTCATCAGTATGACTTTATCACAAAGAGCAGCTGTCATCCCTTAGTTCACGCTGAGCAGCTTACAGCTTCAGTGACACCAGGGCTCAGACACTCCGGTCTCAGTGTCCCAGCACTGAACTTTGGAAGTGCCAGGGCACCAAGTTAGATTCTTCAGCTACTATTCTAAACACAGAGTTGCATGTATTGAGATTAGATCTACAGCTACCTCTATATCCGGTATGGAAAAACCTAAGTTGAGGGGGGATGAATTGGTATTTCAAAGGTTATTTCTTTGTATGTTGTTAAGGCAAAGTACACAGATGGCTGATAACCTACACCAGTCTCTTCAATCACAGAAATAAAAGGAATAGCAAAGGATAAACAGCACAAGGGTGTCTTTAAGCTAAACTTGTACTTCCCTGATCCACGGCTAGTTGTGTATTTGCCTGTCCATCTGGTATAAGTTAAAGCAACTCCAAAGCTCTACTACCAACTGCAATATTCCTGTTCCCTATACCTGTAGATGGTTATAGTGGCTACTGGTCAGTCAAACAAGATGCACTGGAATCAGTCCGAACAGCCAAGTGCAAGCTCATTAAAACTTGCTTTGCTTACTGAGACTACCCCACCAGGTGCAAATTAATATAAAGATAGGCACTAGAGCTGGCACTAGGTGATGAAAATTTGAACACCTGTACTATTGGAGCTTTTTTTTTCTTTTCTTTCCTTTTTTTTTTTTTTTTTTTTCTAATTACACATTAGAGAGAAGGCATCTAATAAATAAATATAATTTGTTTTATTTTCACTATTTGCAGCAATATTTGCAAGAACATTGAACTCTGGAATTCAGCACAATCCCTTTTTAAGGCAATAGTGTTCTTTTTTACTTTTTCTCATGGGCAAAAAGTAAAATATCAACCTACTGTGTACACTTCTCTAGAATGAAGTCTTGCACGTATTCCTCTTGAGATTTACAGTGTATACATGAAGAGTCAGAAATGGTAATAGAGAAAATGTGCCTATATTTTCCTATATAGATATAAATCTTTCCTTTAGAGACATTTGAATCCTCATAAATTGCCCCTTGCATACTAAGCTTTATTTTTAAATCTTAAGCAAATTCCACTGCTTCTCTATTGCATAATGAAATAGCCAATCATGCTGAGGAGGTGAAGTTAAGCTTGCCTGAGCTTGCAGCAATGGCTGAGAAGATTTCATACTTCAGAAATGCCATAAAATCCTTCATCACAAAAATTCAATTTTTTTATAAAGCATAGAAACTCCTGGGGATTATCTAACATTAAAATCCCAAAACAAGAAACCAAGCCCAGACATGTTCACCTCCTATTCAAGCTTCCACTTTCATTTAGCTCTTTAAGACATATATGTTTTTTCCACTGTTTTGTTTGAATTCTGTCCCAGTAGGAAATATATACAGGCACATAAATATATGACATTTATGATTTTCTCTTCTGCAAATGGATATCTAGTCCCAGTTTTGCCTAGGAAATAATTAATAAGGATCAAGCTTCATCTTCTAGGCTGTCTGAAAAACAGCTTTTTCAAATCACAGCATTCTATTTTTTAAACAGAATAAATTAAGTAGATTAGTTTACATGTAACATTCACTCCAAACAGCCAAGAGTGTAATGTGTGATATCTTAGTTCAGATGTAATTATTGTAATTGGCTTACAACATCAGGCAGCACTCCATTCTGACAGTGCGTAGAAGGGTAGTTGCAATTTTGCTGCAACATGAAACCATGCTTGATTCCTAGGATCGTGTCTGTCTTGGTCTATAAAATCATAGATAGGGCACACAAAGCAAAGAAATGCCTATGAAGAACAGCATTGACTCTGAAATCTTGAACATAGCAAAATGTTTGAGACCTAGTAGGTAAATAAGGTGCATGTCTGAAAGAAGCTCATTTAACATTATGTACAGAAGTGCCATTCTTTGTCATTCCAGTTATCAACATTCCATGCTGTTCTCCGTTGTGAAGGAATGGAGGGTATTCATTAGAATAGAGTCGTATTCAGACACTGATAGTATTTATCTGCCAAATGAGGCTGCCCATTGGCAGTGAAAATAAACTTTTCCAGTGGAGCAAAGCTCGTCTAGTAAATGAACTTGTTTCTGGGAAGGCTTGTACATAAGACATCCTGAGCCTCCTGCTTCTGCCTTTGTTCAGGGAGAAAAAAAAAAAAAAAAAAAAAAAAAAAAAAATCACTCTCCCTAATCAACGAGCTTTTTTGAATGCTGCCTTTTTATCATATCTCTTTCATGGCCTCTACCCTTAATGTCTTTATGCCATATCTTCCTATATGATATTCCTTTGTCCTTCTTTCTTTTTATACAACGTATATACTAGTAATGGTTATTGTAAGACCTTTTGAGATTAGAAATTGGCCAAATGATTTTCACCCAATGAGGAACAGACCTTTGCCTTAATTCAATCAGAGCAATGGTGAAAAATACTGTAAACACTCATAACTATTCCTATGAGCACAGTAACTGTTTTTTTAATTAAAAAAATGAACACTATTTATAGCAGAAACTAAGTTATGTTATTGATATTTATGTTATAACTCTCACTGAAGAGAATGTGATCAACAGCAATGCTATGTCATTTACTAGATATCTCTCAGAGGAATTCAGAAATTTACAGTCTTCCCCCCCAATATTCTTCTGGAAAGATCATGTTGTTAAAGAAAGAGCCCTTCCTGAAAAAATTAAAAAAAATAATTAAAAAAATGGATTTGCACTCTGAGTACCTTCAGCTCTCAGGCAATATGAGCAATATTCCCTTTGTCCAATTTCTTTCCAAATTCCAAAATATGCAGTGAAGTCAAAGGAAAATTGGCTGAACGACAAGGCCCACAGGGTTGTGATCAAAGTCCAGCTGGAGGCAAATCCCTAGCAGTGTACCCCAGATATCGGTATGGGGGCCAATGTTGTTTTAACATCTTCAGTAATTGCCTGGACAATGGGACAGAATGCACCCTCAGCAAATTTGCAGATGATACACAGCTGGGAAGGGTAGCTGATACTCAACATGGTTGTGCTGCCCTTCAGGACATCAATAGGCTGAAGAATTGGGCAGAGAAGACTCTTATGAAATTGAACAAGAGGAACTGAAAAGTCCTGCATCTGAGGAGGAATAATCCCAGGTATCAGTACATAGTGAAGACAAGCTGACTGGAAAGCAGCTTTGCCAGGAAGAACTGTGGTGTCCTGGAGGAAAACAGTCTGCCATGAACTAGCAATGCATCCTTGTGGCAAAAGGGGTCAACAGTATTCTGGGCTGCATTAGGAAAACAATGAGAGCAGGCCAGGGGAGGTAATCCTCTCTGCGTGCTGCTGGTGAAGCTGCATCTAGAGTAGTGCATCCAGTTCTGGGCTTCCAGAACAATTTTGCACAATCTTACCTCCCAGCTGTGAGAATAAGGTTGTATTTATTGATTGATTTTACAAGATTAACTTCCCTCCAAAGAATTAAAAAATAATAATAATAATAATTAATAAAAAATACCACCTCTATACCAAACCACAAAAATAAAGCCCTAACAATGTAGAAAATGTCTGAATACTAGTTATCCAAAATCAAACACATCAATGTAATTACGATCTTATCAACGTGTATAAATATCTGAGGGGTGGGAGACAGAAGGATGTAGCTAACCTCTTCTCAGTCGTTTGTGGGGACAGGACAAGGGGCAATGGCTGCAAGATAGAATGCAAGAAGTTCTGCACCGACATGCGAAAGAACTTCTTCACAGTGAGGGTGACGGAGCACTGGAACAGGATGCCTAGGGAGGTTGTGGAGTCTCCTTCTCTGGAGATATTCAAGGCCCATCTGGATGCCTACCTAGGCAGCCTGCTCTGAGGAACCTGCTTTGGCAGGGGGGTTGGACCGGATGATCTTTTGAGGTCCCTTCCAACCCCTACAGTTCTGAGATTCTGAGAATTTATTAGTTCAGAGTTACTGCTGCTGTTAAGCTTGTACCTTTTCCCGTCTTACTTTGTGTTCCCTATTTTTCTCCACTTAACCCTCTCTGCTCTTCCCAAACAGTTCGCCAGCCTAGTTCTAGTAGAACACCTCCTTGCCCACCACTAATGCAGACCTTGCAAACAGCTGAGGTCTTCCTTGAGCATAAAGTAGGTCTTCATGGTCACACAGCTACATAATAAGAGGAGCAGGGATAACTCAGAGGCAGAACTGTTCATATTCTTGCCCTGTGCATTCACACTTCATCAGCCACTGCCTGTGTATGTGTGTGTGTGCCACTCTCAGCCGTGGCAGAACAGCAGCACCAGCAAAGAGAAGACAGGCAAGAGGTTGCATCAACCAGGTGCTAAGCATTAATCTTGAATATCAAATGTCAGTTGTAGATAGACCATGTGCAGTAGTCAACTTTTCACTTGGGTATCACCCAATATTTTCAAACACTTAACATATGCAGCGTAGAGGATAGGATTGTACATTTTATGTTCACAGAATCCTTCTTAACTACTCTACACTCCCTTTTTGACGAAAGATGAATAAAGTGTCTGAAAAAGGAGAAGAGATGAAATATGCTGTCTGAAAGGTGTATTTCCTAGCAACTTGCCCTTATACTGCTGGTCTACCTGGCTGAATACAATAGCTCAGTAGAGTTTCCATCAGTGCTGATGTCATGTTTAAGAAAAAGTGACTTGATATCTCTGGGGTTCAGTAATTGGATTTGGAGCCTTTAACCTCCTGGTCACAGGATCAGATCCAGCTCTAGTTCATAGCATCTGAAAGTCATCAGTATCACAGATCTGTTCAGTGGCATATGTGAAAAGAATGTGTGGTTCCAGCCTAGCTGCTAGCGGGAATGAGACCCTTGTTGACCCTCTCAGTAGAAATGCAGAGGATTAAATGAATAAGGAACACAAGTTAGCTTTCTACCCAAAAGGGTGGTCTCTCTTGTCACAGCCGAGACAATTTATCTGGTCAGTTTAACTGCTGCTTGTGCTACCCTAGTCTCAACGTGTAAAAAGCTTGGGGTATACATATTCCAGAACCTTTAGGGCTCCTACATTTATTTGTATAAAAGACAACAAAACAAACAAACAAAAAAATCTACATTCAACTTCCCTTTAAATATTTGTTCAGCTGAGCTGTGTTTGATTCTAGCGTTTCAGAAATCTCAGCTGGCCAGAAGTGACCAGCAGCACTGCAAACTGGATCTGGTTAGGATGCCTAGATCAAGGGGTACTTGTGGCTTGCATGAAATTGGACTACTAAAAATGTCACCAGAGCAGAATTGATAGCCTCTTACATGATCTTTGGCTTACAGGAAGCAGAGCAACAATTAAAAAAAAAAAAAAAAAAAAAAAGAGAGACAGAGAGAAAAGTGTCTTTATAAACATCTATCTAACAGTTACAAACTCGTATACTCAAGTAGTATATCACAGTAGTATATCATACTCTTATACTCAAGTAGTTCTCAACCCGTGCTACATTCTCCAGCTATGACTGTGGCACAAACAGGCAACACTTGCCAATGGGAAAGGAAAACGTGGGTAGCTGATGAACCTGGCTCTCTCTTGTCAGTGATAATAGCTTTAACTTCTCTTTCAGCAAAAAACAGATAACCGTGAAATGTTTACAATAAACACTAAAACCCACATAACTTGCTTTTTTTTTTTTTAGCAAATTTTAAAGCCAGTCCTAGTTCCCCAAGTGTCAAGGGTGTGTTAGATTTTTCAATACACATGCTGAATTCAAACCTTTGGTCCTCACCACTTTAAAACAAACAAACAAACTGTAGTGGGTTTACATGGCAAGGTTTTGGTAGCAGGGGGGCCATAGGGGTGGCTTCTGTGAGAAGGATCTAGAAGCTGCCCCATGTTTGGTAAGGGCCCCACTGCTGACCAGAGCTGAGCCAATAAGCGATGTTGTTTTGCGCCTCTGTGAGAGCAGATTTAAGACAGGGAAAAAACCGCTGCGCCACGCAGCAGCTGGGAGGGTGAGAGGAGTGAGAAACAGCCTTGCAGGCGCCAAGGTCAATGAAGAAGGAGGGGGAGAGGTGCTCCAGGCACCAGAGCAGAAGTCCCCTGCGGCCTGTGGTGAGGACCGTAGTGAAGCAGGATGTCCTCCTGCAGCCCATGGAGTACCACGGTGGAGCAGGGTTCCACGCTGCAGCCCGTGGAGGAGACCACGGTGGAGCCTGTGCCCCGATGGAGACTGTGGCCTGTGGAAGACCCCTGCCGGAGCAGATTCCGGGCCGGACCTGCAGCCCGTGGAGAGGAGACCACGCAGGAGCAGGTGACCCGGCAGGAGCTGCTGCCCGTGGGGGACCCAGGTTGGAGCAGTTTGCTCCTAAGGGATGGACCCCGTGGTACGGACCCATATATGGAGCAGTTCTTGAAGAGCTGCTGCCTGTGGACAGCCCACGCCGGATCAGTTCGGCAAGGACTGCATCCCGTGGGTGGGACCCCACAGCACAGGGGACAAGAGTGACCGAGAAGGAGCAGCAGAGAAGAAGCGCTATAGACTGACCATAACCCCCATTCCCCCGTTCCCCTGCGCCACTCGGGGGGAGGAGGTGGAAGAGGGTGGATGGGGGGGAAGGTGCTTTCGTTTTTTTTCCTTTGTTTCTCACTTCTCTAGCTTGTTAGTAATAAGCAATAAATCTTACTTTATGCTGAGTCTGTTTTGCCCATCATGATAATTATTGCGCGATCTCCTAGTCCTTATCTCAACCCTTGAGCCCCTTTCATCGTATTTTTCTCCTCACTCCTCTTTGAGGAGGGGGAGTGAGAGAGCGGTTGTGGTGGAACTCGTCCGCCCACCCGAGTAAAACCATCACACAAACAAACAAATCAAAAGAACCCCACAGATTAAATTCTGAAATTTCACCATACTTTAGTGGACATTTTGAACTTTTGAAAACCAAAGTTCAAAGAGCATGGAGAGAGAAACAGAGGAATTTAAGTGAGAAACAAAACAAAAACAAAAAAACTCTCAGAGATGCAGAGGCAAGGTTTCAAAACAGTTACAAACCACTAAAAATGATTTGCCTCTTGCCTTACAAATCATTCACAGAATCCCAAATGTAGACAAAACATTTGCTGAATCTCAAATGCAGTTCACATGGGTTTTAATACTTGTTTAGTGTGATTTTTTTTATAATCAGTTTTGAGTTTATTTGTATTGGGTTTTGTTTCTCATAAAGCATCTGTTCTTGTGTTTCTTTTTACATGACTGGCACTCTCCTAGTGTAAATGAGTGGACTGACATTTGTTGGATTGAGCTTCACATGGAGCACCTGTGAGCAATATGTGGTGTGTGTGACTTTCCTTTACAACCCTAGTAATTTTAATTGTTTTTGGCATGCTTTTCCTGTCATATACTGTAACTTGACCTTTGCAAATATTCATTTCATTTTGATGCTTATGAAATGGAGTAGTTTAATATTCTAGAAGAATATGGTCCTCTGTTTAGCTACAGAAATAGATGCAGACAAGGTAGTGGCAGCACAATTTTTTTTTATTTATTTTTTTTCCTCCAGAGTTCACTAGCAATCAAAGAAGGTGTAACTATTGAGTAATCTAAATGCCTGTAAAGCATAAAACGTGGGGACAGAAAGAAAAATACAGAAATATGTAAGAATAAATAAATAAAAAACAATTTTTAGGAAATAAAGGTATAGATTATATCTAATTTATTCAATTTTTACTCAAACATATAACATTGCAGATGTTACTATAGTAGCACTTAGCACTATTTTTCCATAGTAAATTTTTCAAAAAGTACAGTATGTATTATTTTCTTCAGCCCAACTGCCAAGGCTTTGCAAAGGCAATAACCAATTAGTTGTACTGAATGGCTATTCTTATTTTTTCTAAGGTAAAACTGAGTTTTCCTCAACATTCAGAGTGAGTTAGGAAGAGTCAAGGAATTATAAGCCAACAGTGCTTGAGTTCTGCACTCACAGAAAGCAATCAGACTGCACTGCCTTATAAATGGTGAAAGGTATTCAACAGCATTATTTCAGAATTAGCAGAGAGAAAGAATTTGCTTAAGGAACTATGTATACCGTGCCAGGTATGTTAACCCTATTAAATCTTAAAGCTTTTGGGTTGTTATATATAGTTTGTCACTCCAACAATGAGCAAATATTTCAATGCCAGAGAGCAGGGTGATGTCAGCCAAAATCATTCAAGTTGTTGGCTACGATAGTAGCCTATGACCTCGAAGTTTGATTTTTTACAATACGCAGATTTTTAGTTACATGGACATAATGACAGTTTGAGGGTTTTTACTGTATTTTCAGTTCTTATCTTCTAAAAAATGGTAATTGAGCTCTGGACTCCTTTTGAACAACAGGGAGAATACCAGGAGACACTGATTATAAGCTATCCATATCTCCTCTCTCAACAGGTAGTTTGACCAATATTGTATTATTTATTGAACATCATCACTAGTTGGTTTGGTGCTAAAATAGGTCCACACTTTGTAACAGCACTTGTAACCTAATGACATAGTACTTACTAACAGACGGTGTGAATGACATTTGGCAGTAATCACTTTCCTCTGTAGTGTTCGGAGGCTGCAAGCCACAGGTCTGTGTTAAGAGTTTCAACACTTAGATTTCCCAAAAGGAAACAATATAAAGGAAAATGGGATCAGACTGCAAAGTGCTTATGGTAAATGAAAGAGCCATGAGAAATCATGTGGCCTCATTCTTGAAAAGGCTAGGGTTATTTTACATCCATGATAAGGCTGCTTTATAACAACCACAGTGTCTAGGGGAGCCTTAGACTAAATGTGAATCTGACCCATGATGGTCAGTCAAGTCATGAAAATTCAAAAGCAGTCTCTTGTTACTACTCACTGAGCAAGACTTCTGGGTATGAATGCAGTACATAGTAGATAATTGAGTAGCCCATAAACAGCTAATAGCCCATCAGCACAAAAATTTTAATGTAAAGTCCTGACAGAGCCTCTTAAATAGTCATCAGCAGGAAAGAAAAATTGTTAGCTGGATCTTTATCTGGTATAAACCAGTGTAAGTGAAGACAGCAGAAGGCAGCTGAGTCATAGTAGCTAATAAGCTTATAGCACACGATCCAAAGAAAACAAAAACTTTTGTAGTTTGCAATAATTATTACATCTATATGTTGGTCCCTATTTTAAAAAGATAAAATAAATTGAAAAATGCTTGCATTAGCTTTAAAACAGTAACAGAATTAGGCCAGGTCTATGACCTTTTTTTCCTACAGTTTTATATTCAGTAAAATGGGATCTATTGGTTTCATTTCCCCAGCACAGTATCCAGACAACCCTTCAAGCAGAATTATTGCTACTATTAAAATGCATCCCATCTTCTAACTCTCCTCGTTTTCTCAGCTTAATATGAAACAATTGAGAATTATATCAGTACATTAGAAAAGAATTATCATTATCAGCATCCTCAGAAGTCCTGATTAATGTAACTATCTCTCTCCTCTAACTAAAGATGCCACTGGAGGTACTAGTCCTTCTTGAACAATTATGTAATTTAAGCTTTGTAGAGTGCACATTTTTTGTCAAAGTGGTCAATAACTCCTGGCTGAGTAGAACCATTGCTTTTCAATTAATACAAGATTCTAAGTGAACTTATGCATGTGGCAAAAAATACAACAGACTTGGATTATAAAGCCACCTGCTTCCAACAGTATATTATATAAATCCTATTTACTATACCTACTACAGTAACTCAAACTCTCTGAAACCTATGTTGATGCATGTGTTAGGACAATCCCTCTCACTAAAGCAGATACAGGGGTATCATTTATAGACATATGTACCCAGAGAGATGCAGTTCCTGCACTATGGCAACAGCTTCCTAAAACTAGGTGGATTAGGAAGTCAGGACCAAAATAACGTGGATGACAAAAACCTCCAGAGGAGCTGCCTGCCCACAGCTCCTTAAGTAGCCCACTTAGAAATTTCTTGTCTGAAGAGCACAATGGGAGAACCCACTGGTGTAGTACTCCTCCCAGTCTTTGCATCACAAAAGTCCTGTTCACTTAATTCTAGGCTCCAGGGGACAAGTTATTTCACAAGATGGCTTTCACAGACTGAAAGAAAATCTCAAAGCCCTCTATTAATGTATAAAGAGGTTTAAAGCCTAGTGACATCCACTCACATTCCTAGCCACATTAAGGGGAACAGTTTGGGGTGGCACTGGAGTGACTCATTTATCAATTTTGAAAAATAGCCAAAACAAAGGAGAATTTTTTTTAGCTTTTGCACTAAGCCCCTGTGAATTATGTATAATAGTGATATATCACATGTATAGATACATGCATGGATGCAAGTATATTCTTATGTGCGGGAACAGTAGCAGTAAAAAGAAAATAAGGTACTCTTTGCAACTGAACTTTCATTCCATTTAGCAATAGACATTTTCCTCTGATACACGTGTGAGAGGCTGGATATAAAGTCAGTGTTATTAGATTTCATACTTTCCTAGAGACTCTGTAATTGGGGTATAATCTGTTTCTCTTCTAGTCTCTTTTTGGGCGGGGGGATGGATATTTAAAGTTTGGCTGAATTTGTACATTTGTGAACTTGGTTATTTAGTATAAACATGATCCTCCCCACTCCTCCTCCCCTGACTCTTTCGTCTGCCCTGTACTTTTTCCGATTAAGGACCTGAGTGACTGAAGCAAGAACCAAATTACCAGCCTGAGGCTAGACTACACAGCAGCAGAATTCCAATTTTAAAAATCTGATTGAAGAATATGGGGCTTTATCTACATACCAGTGTGTGTGGGAACAGGAAGGTTTTCTTCTTTCCTCTCTTGGCCTTATGAGCAAATAGAGAATCCACTGGAAATACTGAAATGAGACCATATAAACTGATAAGAAAACTCACAAGAGGAAACTGTGAGTCTGTATAACTGCAGCAGTAACTGAGTCAAATTGCGTATGACTAGACATAAAATGCCATGCTTCCAGAGATTTCCCTCTGTATATACACAGTGGCAATCTATGTGCTGCTACTGTGGGTCTACACAACATCTGTGTGCAAGGACTGAAGGAATGCTGCACCTGAGGTCCTCCACAATGCGCTCTGTTCACATTAGAGGCCTCTATTTGGGCTTTTTCAACACCTCACCTCTCTTCTCCACCATATATTTAGATGATGTTACTAATCTCCCTTCCTCCCTGCAACATTCTCTTGTCACTAGCTTTCCATTTTCCCTTGTGGGATCCTAAGTGGCATGTTTCACTTGACCTTTCTCTGGATGAAAATGTATGCATCTCACTTTGTTATATGGTGTTAACTCTGACATCATTCCCTGTGACTAAAATGTCAGCCAGGAATTCAAAATAATCTTTCCAAATAGGCACACTGTCTGCCCAAATATACACAAAATTAGGGATCAAGGAGCTGCAACATCCTTCTGGAAGACCTACGCCCATCGACTTCTGTCCAAGTTTAGAGAAGAGCATCTCTGTCACGCACATCCTACAGAACCTCTTGTCTCAGCTCCAGCACCCTGCTGAATGCTCCACTTCTTTAAGTGCCAACAACCCAAAACACAGGTCACCTTGGCACAGGGTTTTCATGCCTTGGTGCTCTTTTGAACTTAGTCTTTTATGTGATGTTAAACAGATCTGTTTCAGATACTAGTGTTAGACATTTCTGTGAATACTGATTTGTATTGCTGTACACAGGTGACCTCTAGGACTTCTGCTGAAATAGGAATGCTCTTTGAAGAACTAGTTTGCGTTGTACAATCTGAGAAAGTCAACAGCAGCACAGGAAGAAGACAAGAAATTCATCTCTCTCTAAACAAACTTCTGTACTCTGTGTTAACTATGTAGTGCATATTGTATTTCTTTTCATTAACCATCAGATTCAAATACTGACATCATCTCACCTAAATTTTATCTCAAGAGCACTGCTATCATCCCTGGAGTCACTTCCTTCTCTTTTATTGTTTCATCTGCTGACAGAAATCCTCTCCTTTCCTAACACTACTCTTTTATTTAGCTCTGTGCTGTCAGCCAAATGAGCAAATATACTAAGGAAAATATACTGCACCACCACCCCACCATGGCATGTACACATGTAATTCTAAGCACCTAACACCCCCCCCCCCTTTTTTTTTTTAAACACAAATAAGAATGTGTTCACTAAGGTATTAAGACCTGTTCATCTGCATGTTTTACTTTGTTATATACACTGTATTTGGTTTGAGCTGCATTTGGAAGAGATTGCTGGGAAAGCGTCAGAGAAAGGGGACAAGAAGTAAATAACACAAGGCAAAACAGGCTGTAAAAGAGGAGAAGAAAAAATGAAGGAAAAAAAATACATATAAGTCAGAAAAAGAAAGAACTACAGAACATCTACAGTTTTTCTCTGCATGCTCTATAACCTACTTTGGGCATTGTACAGTTCAAGGGTAAGGATTTGCCTCTCTGGAACAAACCAGATCAGAGAGTGATAGGAAAGTGCCACGAACAGGGAGCTGGGTGTTCAAGTGTTCTCACAAATCACTAGAGATATAGCAATCCTCATGCTACACACAAAGACTACCAGGTAAATCGTATAAGGAATTCAACTAGCTGAGCACAACTCTGGTCTTAAAAACGTGCAACACAGAGCCAAAAGCAGGGTTTGGTGATGCGTTTTATTTTTCCCAAAGCAGAAAAACTTTTTGGCAAAGATGTAAAATTCCACAAAGAAATAGGGGAAAGCCTTTAATTAGTTTGTGACATATTAGAGAATGGCCCATTGACAGTCTTTTCAGGTCTTCCCTGCTATCTTGTTGATTGCTATTTAGCAGAAGTTTTAAATGTTCTGAAACTTAAATACCTTTCTCTAGAACAATAATTTGGAGACTTACAACATTTAGGTAATACAATCCAAACCAGTGCTTTATTGACTGCCTTTGCAATTTGATAGTAACTCTCTTCTAAAAACAAATCCTGCCTATGGAGAGTCCATTATAGATGACGTAGATTAAAGAGAAGTGATACCTGGTTGGCTGGATACACACAAGTATACTATGAAAAAGATGTAATAATCATCAGTCAAGAAATGATCAACAGTATGAACAGGATCTTCACCCAGCCTGGTGAAGAACTTCTAACTTCTGGAAAGTCTGGAAAGAACTTTTATCAGGGAATGAGCGTTGGCTTAAGTGTTAAGTCTGATAATTTATTTATTTTTACACATAAAATGTAATTTCAGTCCAAGTTATCAGCCCTATAATGACCTTCTCCCATGCCTCATCCTTAAGGACAATTTGCTGTAAACTTCCTTTTCATGGCCATTGCCATTACACGCACCAATGCTTGCTTTAGTACAAGCCATTCACACTCCTGGTGCAGAAGACTGCAATTTCACATTTCACTGCATAGGAGCAGCAGCAGACTGGACAGGGACCCTACAAGATCATCATGACAAACAAAGATGAGCTAGGCAAGGGGCAACTGGGGGAAACATATTACTGTTCAGAAGAGGCTTTTAACTGCATTAATTTAGACATGTACATAATTAGAAGACTCCAGCATGATAAGGGCAGAATCAATGGAAACTACTTTTTCATTTAAAATGAAACTATTGCTGCTTTAAGAGGTGGATCTATTCTTAACCTTTTCCACTCAGTTCTATTAACAGACTAGCAAAACAACAAGATACAGAGCAGTTCTATATTGCTTAAAATGTTTCATATCAGATGGCAGATTGAAGATGCATGTATTGAGTTAGTGGGAAGGGCAGGGGGTTATTTCTCTTAGTCATAATGTAAATGTAAAGAAGAAAACCCACTGGCATTTAGGGAGGGGAAGCAAAAAAAAAAAAAAAAAAAAAAAAAAAAAGCAAGGAGGAGTAATTGGGGTCACATCCACTGAGCACAGAGACATTTCCAGAACAGAGTCCAAGTGAGTCACAGGCAGCAAGAGAGAAAAGAGGGGGGCAAGTGATAAAGTAGAACTCATGTGGCCTTTTAAAGCTCTTCTGGCAGAACAAGAAAAGTAATTACACATTGTCTCAGTAAATGTCCATGGCACCACCTGGTGTATTCTCAGAGAAATCCCAAGAAGGGATTTTTCATCTTAACCTTCATAAATGCTGGGCTGGTACCAACTCCTTTGCATTACACAGCTTTGAGAAGGTATCAGCCTGGGAGCACTGCTTGAAACACATACCCTCTGAGAGATGCAAGTGATGGCAGAGGGAACTAGCTGAAGGTAGCTGGAGTTTGCTGGGTAACCAGACTTCAAAAAGAGCAAGAAGAGAAAACAGCCTCAGCTCCACAGACTGCTAAAACTGATTCTGACTTCATTAAGCCATAAACATGTAAAATCTGGATCTTGGGAAGATAGAGGATGATGAAGAAAATCATGCTGTTTCACCCAGCACCATTGTTCCCAAGGCATCATTATGTCTTGTTGCTGGCTGCATGCTGGAAGAGCTTCCTCCTTGCTTTATCTACCTGCCTTTGCCAAAGTCAGCATGCCCTTTTCCATAAGAATTTAACAACCTCCTAAATAGGTTCAAAAAATATTAATTGCTCTACCATGCAATTATGGCTCATGTGTTACTGAAAAACAACTACCAAAAGTGTTCTTTTGATGGGACACCGTCACCTCTGAAATCCTCCCCACCAATACATTTCTATGAATCCGGAGCTTTATGAACTGTGTCCTAGTCCATGAAAATGTCTTATGCAATCCTCGTTATCCTGCCTGGGGAATGAGTCTGAGTCCAACCTGCTGTCTGTTCTTTTCTCTTTAACTGGTGGGAACCCACACATTAAAGATGACAACTGCTTGCTCAAGTCATCAAACAAGTCTGCAACTGGTCTGTAAATGCCAACTCCTGTGTAACAAATATGCAGTGATACTTCTTTGGACAAAACAGATATGATATCAGAGTACTAATATTAACGCACTTAGTCCATTTTCCATGGATCACTGTAACCTGATCTATTGTGGCTCTGTGTTGGTGGTGTGTGTAGATATAGACATGTAAAACATAAGTGTCTATACAATATCTATGTAAACTGAGCACTGCATTGTAGCGGCACATCTAGGAGCTTTCATTATAAGTGTACCAGATATTACAGGTATTGTTAATGGACTCTGTTAGACTATGTCATACTTTTGCAGTTGAAAATTCTAAATTTTAATGTCTTTTATGACATAAAACTTCTACTAAAAACTTACTGATAATTACAGTTTGTATCCTTATACCTTATTTCAACTGCAGCATAATTATATTTGCAGAGGTAAATCTGCAACGACAGTTTTGGCTCTACACATTATAACATCAACAGCAAAGAGCACGTTATCAACACAAGAATTTTTGTGAACTTATTCATTGAACAAGACAGCAGTTAAAGCTCTCTGCTTTGAACATATGCACACATTCTTTTCCATCACACACCAGCGAGAACTGATGTTTTGAAAAATTTGACTACTTTCTTACTCACAAAAAGCCTGTATAAGATGTATCCTATTTTAAGCATCAAAGAATTGATTGGCTTCTGCGTTTGAGAGATATATATGTTTTCACATGTACACATAGAAATATATATAAATGTATTTGTTTAAATATGTATTTTTTATGAATAGATGAATTGGGGAATCATGTCACTGAGACATTTGCCAGCATGAGTATTTTTGGCAGGATTCTTAGGCTTGAATGCAAAAGATAATGCTATATCACTATCCCAGCGGACATTGCATAGCAAACATTTGAATGAATTTTTGCATTTGTACAAGTCTGAAATATCGTGTTACAAAATGCAAAATTACAAATGAGGTAGTTGAAATGAACTTGCCAATTTGTGAGGTAAAGCACACATTTTTCATCATCAAATTTTATTCCAGTTTCCATATTAAAAAATAAAAATGTCACATCTGGGATACTAGGAAAAGAGATGCTATGGAAAGAATAAAAACAGAATTTTCCTGATGAATTCCTAATCATGTACAAGTTGCTGGTGAACAATAAAATATAGTGAAGAATGCTTCAGAAATTAGGTCTTGACCTGAGTTGTTGAAAAATAGTTCAAAGCAAATTGAAAATACAAATGGATTGGGGGGTGCTCAAACAATACGTCAAAGTAATGAAGACAAAGCCTGTGTCATAACAAAGACTAACATTAAAATTAATGTTACCACCTCTATAGAAAATAGATAAGTTGGTCAACATTTAGAATTTTTTATATAATGCTACAAGAGACTAACATACACACAAAAAGACCCCTTGTCAACTTAAATGATGTTCAGGTCATTATGACACCAGCCTGCAAAATCAAACGAATTCAGAGCTAAGATCGGTATAGTTAACGTTATGTTTGTGCCTGGAACCGCAGAAATATGCAGAGGAACTGTGGAGTGAGCTTAGCTGAACTCTGCATTAGACACTGAACCTGATATTAATCACTTTTTTTTCCCCACACTTTCTTTAATGGTTCAATAGTTGTACTTGGCTGAATTCCCCAGTTACACTTGCAATTGCTATCCTACCTTTGCTGAGTAACTCCAGTTTCAGTGGACAGAGACCATAATTTGATTCACAGAAGATATTTTGGTGATACCTGATTTGAACCAAAAGCATAAGCAGAATTACATCTATAGCTGCTGTGCTTCTGACTTCTCAGATTACAAAAACAGTATTTCTGCTGCATGAACATAGCTACTGGTGCAGCCAAACTGTTGGATGAATTGACAGTGTGGGTTGTTTTCAAAAGCTGTTACTTTTAAATCAAGCAAGTGTTCATGAAAGGTGATGATTTCATAGTTATGGCATCAGAAAGACTCACATTTAACTCCATCCTACAGGTAGTGAGGAGGTAGCAGCACTGACCTCCCTGCAGTGTCTGCTCTGAATTACATCTCATTATATGCTAATTTGCTATATTTTTACACCCACATTAACGTTCATTGTGGGTAAATGGTAGAAAGCAGGTTTTAATGAGAATTATCATAACAATTGGGATCATTTCCAGTAGATTTAACCACAGGTTTGCAAAGGTTGAGTGCTATTGGTATACTTCACTTTACCTAGCAACATCATTTCTGATTCTTGGGTATACACTCAGGCTTGTGTCTAAGTATTTCATCCACTCACCACTCTGCAGGTGCTTCAGCCCCTGCCACCTCTTTGTATCAGTCACGAAAACATTCATCTGCAGAACAATCACTCTTTCTAAGACTGACATTGCTGTATCAAGCAATTTCCACTAGCCAACGTTGTAATGATATTTCTTAGATTTGTACTGAATGGGCATTTCTTTTTTGGGGGGAGGATTTGTGAGGGAAAGAGAGGAATGCACTGGGTGGTTAAATTATTAGACTATTCTCTAAATACTCGTCTTTCCAAAACGTCTTCAATAATATTTTAATCAATACATAAGTAAGCCTGTTTCAACTGTAAGAAATTTTCAATGGACACCAGATACTATGCCTGTGCAACAACTTATTTTCAAAGTTGAATATGCTGGAGTATGCAGAATAATACTGCACATAACAGGCAATCTATATTTATTTAGCATTTTGTTCTTATCTAGTTCTTTTTTGTTCTCATCTGTTCTTATCTAGACTAAGAGAGAAAAAAAAAAAAAAGTGTCTTGCAAGTATGCATCCTGGATATCATATTATCTAGCAGAGCCTAAAGCAGTGAGATATGGCAAAGTTTTCACTGGGAACGGCAGATGCATGTCCTGGGTCAGTGTCAGTCATTGCCATGGGCCACTGTGTGGCTCAGCACTTTGTTCTTTCCAAGAAATTTAGCCTTTTGCTAACCCTTTAAAAAAATCAAACCCCAACCCTCCTTAAAAAGCAGAATCAGAAAACTAATACACCATGCAACCAAGCGAGCAAGCAGGAAACTAGGGATTTTATGGAATAAGAAAAGATTGACTGTGACTCCATAGCATGGTATTTCCATCTGCATCTATTAGACATAAACACAGTAGACTGGAACTGAAGTTAGGTCCTTGATTTAAATGGAAGGAGAATGGGACCAGTTATTGTCGAAGTTATCATCACACACAGCTTTGAAGGATGCCAAAAGGGGTTGTATATGAAATAAATAAAATACATATGGTCAGTATCTGTCTGTCTATCCTATATCACAGGTGAGCCACTCAGGTTTACATGCTAGCAGAGATGCATGGGCACGACCACAGTGACCCCCATTCTTTGCCTCTACGAGGGCAATGTACTACCTGCTCATGCTCATTTTATTTCATCTGAGTCTTCCCTGATTTTTGTTCAAAAGTACAAGTTGAATTTGGCAGCTTCAAAGCTACTCATGAACTGAACTACTCCAGTAAAAATTTCTGCTTGTCCCAACCCCCCCCCCCCCAAAAAAAAAAAAAAAAAAAGTATCACGCTCTCTGCTGGGACAATCAAAATAGGAGTAGGAAAGGATGGGGCTCATGGTAAACCTTTTCAAATGCAACCTGCCTTTAAGTCCTATAGAATTCTATTTGCAAATGCCAGCATCTTTTTGTATGAAGGCTGTCTGCATCCAAAACAAGGGCAGTCAAGTGGAAAACAGGCCTTTGTAGGTCTTTACCTGCTGTTCCCCTTGTTCTCTTACATGTTTGGCTATTACTGGACATATTTTATTTCTCTCCCAATGATTGTTATTTTTATTTCCGTACTGTCCCCACTTCTTCTCTTTCCTTGGACAATCCCACTGTTGTTCTCATCCCCCTGGTAGCTCTGATCCTTCTGTCAGTATATTTCTTCTCTCTTCCAGTACAAAGTTTTAACAGGCACAATTAGGCTGTTCACCCTCCACCCACTCACCACCTCTGTTTCTCTCTGCTTCTACAGAGCCAGAAGGAAACAAAAAAAGGCCTTTTGTCATGCACGTAATTCAGTCAGCCAATCCTACAAGATTCTAGAGAGTGCTTGATAGAATAGTCCGGGAAACCCTGCTCTATCTACTGAAGGGAGAGGGACTTCTGCAATACAGACTTGAAACCTAGCGGCACCTGATTTTTATATATATATATATATATATATATATATATATATATATATATATTTCGTCTCATACATTCTATTTAACTATTATATACCCACAGAGACCCATCTAAGCAAGTTTTATATGTATTTCAGCCAATACGTCTAACACAACTTTCTGAGATTAATGCTTGTTGAAACATGGATAATTTGGACTCTTACTAGGGCTACGCAAAGCTCACAATGCTAAGTTGAAAACCATAATGATTGCAGTGAGCATTCTTCATTGAAACTCTCAGTGTAGCTAAGGATCATATCTGCCCCATATTAATAACTAATTGACTACTGAAGTTCTGAAGGTAAAGATCCAGCAGCAAGCAAGCCAACATCTGATGGACAAAGGTACTCGTACCATTAAAGTGACAGAGACAAATTCATATTTGAATTATTAATTTGAAAAGACTTACAGTGTAATAGATTCACACTGACTTAGCCCATATTTTAATAGATTTATCCCAACAGTAACATGTACCTGAAGGAAAGGGAAAACATAAAACAAGTGATTTTAAAAATAAATAAGACTTTGATTTTTAATAGCACCAAAAGTCTTTAAATTCACATGTTGCTGCCCTCTCTACCTTCAGTGTTGCTGAGTTCACAGAACTACCTTATACAAACTTTAAGCATATGATAAATATTAAAAAAAAAAAAAACTACAGAGAATAATATTTGTTCTGTCAGCTCTTCATGGATTGTTTTGTGACATCTACAAATAATGAATGGTTAGAGAACAAACACACACACACACAAAATGACTTTAAGACATCAACAGCTGCACTTAATTCTGGAGGAGTGCCCAGAATAATTGCTTTGAAATCCCCCTGTTTTTTCTTGATAAGTATGTTACAGAATCATGAAACAAAGCCTGCAAACAAATTAAGACTACTTATCTTTTATGCGTCATTCTTTTTTTGCATGCTTTACTCTGCCCTGTTAGTTTGGCATTGTTGCCTAGGTGCAATACTGTTTCATTTGTTTTTTATGAAGTAATTACAGCTGGAAATAAGTTTTGCAAACCTGATTCACATCCCTCCAAAACCCTCATAAATTCATAACTTCCTAAGCATTTCTGTTTTAGCTCTGGGGCCACTGAAGGAATTTTCTACCACATTTGATTTAGATAGTGAGCCTCTGATCTGATAACCCAGTTACACCAAATTATGTATCCTTTGCCAAAAACCCAAATGGCTCTCAGATAACTTGCCTCACTGTTTAGATACTTGAGGTTTCCATTCAAGCTGCTATAAGAATAACTACTTCCATCTATTTTTCACAATCTTTTTTTAATAGCTGAAGAAGGAGAAAACTCAAGATGTAATATGTTGCTACCTTTCTTTACCATAAATTTTTACTAAACTGAAATTAGATGATACAAGCAAAGGTCAAAATTGAAATTGAGTTGATAAAATCAGTGCATTAATGATTCTGAACTGAATCACCATGTAGCTGAGTCACCGAATTAAAACAGCCAGATGGACATAACCATGATATTTCTTTTAGGTTTAGGTATAAGGAAGGAAAAAGAAAAAAAAAATCCATATTTAAACTTTTAGGGAATCTCATACATGCATGCTAACACCTGAACTCACAAGTACCCTGTTCTCCTCTCAAAAAAATTATACACATACAGAAGTAGAACAGGGAAGTATTTCTAGCCTTAAAAGAGAGAGGGAGGGGGAGAGAGAGGGAGGGAGGGAGGGAGATTCAGGGTAAAAAGGCTTGCCAGAGTCAGGTCTGCAGACTCTGTGGCTGGATGATATGGCATTGGTCAGAAGCTCAGTCTGGAAGGGTTGAAATTTTCAGTCATACAACAGAGGTCCCAGAACGTTCTCAAGTGTGACCAGTGGCCCACCGTTTAGTGTTTCAGCAGCACTGAAATGCTATTGTGTCTTATCATGAAGTCAGATCCTTTGTGTCAACTATGATGTCAGTCATTTACACGTGAAAGTCTTTCTGCTAAGTGAAATGGCTTTAGATTACATTTATTTATTTATATCTTACTGCCAGAACATTTTAATCTAGAACTGGAGATATGCTTTAGATCCTTTGTTAGTATTAATTCCATGTTGGGTAGAGAAACCATAATCCATCCAGCTCCAGCATGTTTTCCTCACAGTGAATAACATATACCTAGGACTGGAGGTATACCAAAGAGTTCACAAAATACCCCCTCACTTTGGATCACAGATTGGAGTCTAGAAGAAATAAAGAAGTGAAGTATCGCATTTCAGAAGTGAGAGGAAGGTTCCAGTGGTCAGTACCAAACTGCACTTGACTAGGACCAGTTTTGGATGTATTTACCTTTGGAATCTGCAATGTAGTTGCAGTTGAGCAACTCTAAAAAACGCGTTAGAGCATGCCTTAAGGACCTTTAAAAAAGAAAAAGGTGCTGCAGGGAGCTTCTTTGGCAGGCAGAGTTTAACCATAGAACTAAAACTAGCATGGCACCCCAGTGCTCTGCAGAAGGGATTAGGAACTTGTTGTGGGTTCTTAACATGGCAAGCTTGAGAGAATGGGAAGAAATTAACACACACTAAGCTCTCCCACTGAACACTAAATTCCTTCTCACCTTGCACCAAGAAGGTTCATACATCACCTTAACTTCGTCATCACTACAAGACTGTGGCAAATATTGAGAAGCTTATTTACTCATCTTCCTGTAAGACTTTTATCTCAGCAGTCAGCATAAAGAGAGGAATGTTTTAAAATGTAATTGTATATAGCAGTATTCAATTATATTGTATATAGCCACTCTTCTTATCATCATGTATAGGTACTCAACAAATATCAGATAAGGTAAAAAGCCAAATAAAACCACTTCCCATTCTTCACTGGGGGTTAGGCTCCACCACAACCATTTTACAACAGCCAGTAACCACATCTTGCTAGACAGAGAACTAGAAAGTCTTCTTATTGAAACCACATTTCATGATTAGAGCATTTCTGTGACAAGAGCAAAGGTCAGTGTGGTGACATCAGGATAAAAAACGTTCTTATATGAACTACACTGTAGATAAAACTAACAGCCTGTGATGTGGCAGACACCTTCAAAAAACCTCAGTAAACCTCATGCAAGGAGGGAAAATAGTAGACTGAAATGGGGTAAAATTAGGATTAAACATCTGCCTTGTTTCAAACTTTACCACTGCATTTTCTGTATTCTTGTAGAGTTTTTAACTGTAAATGTTCTCATGCTGAACCATAACAACACTTAAAGTTTAACCAAATACGGTTAAGCAACATACTTAAAATTAAAAAATCCTTACACATTTGGATTTAATGTCCCTGGAAGCTCACATGCATCTTAACCACTGAGCATTCAGCAAACATCTCACGTACAGAGATTTAATGTAAAGCAATACTAAATCAAAATGTAAACCAACTAAACCAAATATATCTAAGCAGTTTAAACTGATGACTGCAAAAGGATTTGAAAATCAGCCCATATCATTTCAATATTCTCCAGGCTTTAATGTGGATCCACCTGAACCCCCCCAGATGTCAAAAAAAAAGTAGCACTTTGTTAGCACATGCTGCAACAATACCTGGAGCCAGAGAGCCATTACACTACAGATAGAAGAGAGTAAACTAAAAAATTGTGGAAGTGTGCAAGGGTTTATCATGAAATATACTGTCAAATTATTGAAACTTTTCAAAGAGTTCAGTCTTCTGGTATTTAAATAACATTTAAAATATTTTGAGTATTATTATGACTACTACAGCATTGAAACATTATTATTACAATGTCTATAACTGAACGCAGTTTTAGAAGTTGAATCTGACAGGGTTGTTTTGACTTCCCTGATATATTTTCACAGAATCACAGAATAGTCTAGGTTGGAAGAGACCTCCAAGATCACCGAGTCCAACCTCTGACCTAACACTAACAAGACCCCCACTAAACCATATCCCTAAGCTCTACGTCTAAACGTCTTTTAAAGACCTCCAGGGATGGGGA